>VZTE01003434.1:1295210-1328269 GCA_013397775.1 Eulacestoma nigropectus | reverse complement strand
TTTTTTTTTTTTTTTGTTATGTTATTGGCTTAGTTTATTATTTGTACCTGAAATGTGGTTATGATGTGTAAGTGGGGTTTTTTCCCTTCCAAAGCCACGTGTACTAGCAAGGTGCTGTGCTATTAAAAGGACTTAGGTGTTGGCTGGGACTCTTTTTCTGCAGTTTTGTATGATCATTTAACTCGCGTATTTCCCAGTAAAAGAACATGACAGCAGCTAGACTACAGTGATTTTTCAGCAACTAAGGCCTTCTAAGGGGAGTGTGATTAATAATATTATAGAGGAAGAATGTTTCTTCCTCTAAATCAACCTTTTCCTACTAACTGGCAACAGCTTATGCAATGTATGTTTCCAAAGTTCTTGTTTGAATAAGGTAAATGACAAAGGATATTTAATATTTGAATTCACTAGATTTTTGAGAAATAGATTTTATGACAAAGTACTGGTTTCAGACTTCTATCTAAAATTATTAATATTATGCCTGTGAAGGTTCTGTAGCTAACCCTCTAATTAAAGAGAAAAACACTTGGTTCTTGCAGATGGATCTGGATAGATTGAAGTATGGGAAAATCATCAGTGCCATGAAATTGAGGATGATCAAATGCCAGATTCTGTATCTGGAATGGAGTAATGCTGGACACAAGTCTAAATTGAAGAGCAGCCCTGCAAAAAGGGTCTGGGCATGCTGGTTGCCAGGAGACTCAAGAGGAGGCAGCAGTGCTGACCAAGAGGATGGTCAAACCATAAACAGATTTCCTGGAGATGGAGTTAATAATTCTATTCTAAAGAGAACAACTATTCTATTCTATTCTATTCTATTCTATTCCTGATAGTGCCGCTGAGAAGATCTGAACTGCACTAAGATGGATCAAGCAAATGTTATTGAATATACATTGAATATACATTGAATAAATCAGATTTTATTTATTAATTTATTCATCTCATGCATTTTCTGGAGCTTTAATATTGTCAAAATGCAGCCTTGTCTAAATGCTTGTTTATTGATAATTATTCTTAATTCTTATAATTCTTTGAATAATACAGCATGACATATTTTGAAAATGGAGTATCAAGCTAGAGAGACCACTTTTGGTAGGAGCTTAATTAAGTTTGTGTAGTAATTGTAGAGTGCTCCTAAAATTCTGTTCTTCACAGGGAATTAGCTTGTGGTTTCACTGAACTAGCTTTTACCCCATCCTCCTAGTTGCTAGACTTTATTAAAAGATGCTGAAATCTAATTAAATCCATCCTTATATAAATTATCAATGTTCTTTATTGTAATGACTTTCACAAAGACGGGATTTAATTGCATGTGGGAGAATATTGGGCATCCCAACATCTTCTACTCTATCCATTTTTATCCCACGCATTAAATGAGTGTAGCAGGGGACCACAACACTAAAATTAGTCCATGTTGATATTTGCATTTCTCGGCCTTTTGAAAATTCTAGGTGTCAAATGTCATAGAAGTTGGTATCAATAATAAAACAACTCGAAATGATCTTTTGTTTACCCTACTTTTTTTTTTTTAAGAGCACTTTGCAACATTAATGTGTCAACAAGAATATGTCACTTTGTTTCCCCCCACTGTGTTTACCATCTGTATCATGCTTCCCCCTTTAAGAGAAGAAACAGGTATACAGGACCTCAGTGTTCCCCACATACATGTTCAACCAGAATACTTCAATAGAAACATTTTACATAGAATCCTAAGCTTTGTGTGGACTTACAGAAAAATCAAAATCAGGTCTAGCATACCCACTAAATAGCCAAGACTCCCAAACAGTGCTGCATGACACATTACTGGTATTTTTAGTTCAGCTGAACCATACTTTTGAGCCCAGATGTCCTTCATAAAATAGAAGAGAAGGAGATTGTGTTTCCTTCATGTCTTTTGCTCAGTGATTTGAATTTTCAAGTGGGATATAGAAAACAAGTTTAAAATCCACCTTATCCTGCTTTAGAAATAAGATCAAGACTGCCCCAGTGTTTCTTCAGAGACTTGTCTTAGCAGACTTTGGAGACTTAGGAGACTAATGAGTCTTCTACAGAGTATGCACCTAAGAATATCTAAGAAACTGTCCTGCTGGAGTTGTTGCATTTTAAAAAATAATTAGATATTTCTTCAAGGAGGATTGGGATTGATTTCTCCCAGTTTTGGGTGATTTAAATTGCAAGACTAAAAAAAAACCAATCAGCCTTTCATTCCCCTCTCTCTCCCTCCTCTCCCATCCTCCCAAATACTCTGACTCAGGGATTTAAGAAAATGTAAGTTCCTTGTCTGAGTTACATTAGCAGTGTAAAGTCACTTTGCAAAAATATGCAGAATAAATTTCTATAAATTTTGAATCAGTCAAAAACTGAAATGTGGAATTTTATTTGGTTTTTTTTTCCATTTATGGTGACATTTATTTATTCAACTTGGCTAAAATCATTAATAAATTTGGTTGTCCCAGATTTTGCAAATATCTATACAAATACCCCATGCAACTCTATTTGAGCTTTTGAAATAGCTCAGTAAATATCAGAGCTTGTTCCACAAGGAATGAAAAGCTAATAAGAGTAACATTTTCAGGATTAATGACAAAAAACAGATATGATAATCTTCAACAAAGAAAGGTGACCTAAAATCTTTGCAATCTGGGATGTGCAGGTCAGTTATCCCTGTAGGCAAGTGTACTTAGAATTTCCTTGGAGGAAGATCTGGAATTGCAGAATTTAGACAAGGGGAGTTCTCCTGAAGAGAAATTCTCCATTACATTGGTTTTGTAAGTGAGGTTGTCTTTTATTTTAACTGAACCAACAGTCCAAGTGGCATTCTTTCAGTTGAGCTCCAGTTAATTATCAGTAATTAAAATTGTTGCAGCAATACCTTTGAGGCCAAAGGTTGAAGAGCCTGACATCCCAGAACCTGGCAGAATAGCGATCATCTGATCTTTTATTAAACACCTGCTGCTGGGAGTTGTACACTTTTACCTACATTAGCTGGCAAGGTGTTCTGGACAGCAGGACTATTGCGGATTTGATTCAACAATAAATTATAGTAAATTAACCAGTAGCTATTAGAACCTCACAAGATTTTCCTAGTGTTGGTGGGAAGACTAAGTAATATTTGTGCTTTTTGGTTTCCTTGACTTGTTTTGGCAAAGTTGTTTTCTCATCAACCCATAAAAATAAGAAAATAAACCCAGCCCCTTCCCTGTAATACTTAGCTCTTACTTTTAACAAGATGATTTATATCTGTCTTGTTTAAAGTGCAAGACTGAGAGGAAAACAAGGGTCAAGTTATTTTATGACCTGGAACGAAAGGAGAGTGTGACTCACACACCCCAGTTTCTCATCTTTAAGCTACATATGGTAGGTTTTCTATTTCAAATGGAGTTAAAGAGACTTGGTTTGTGATAGCATGTGTAAAATATTGAAAAATTCTCTAACAAGATGCAAGTTGTATTAATTATTTCTATGCCACTGAAATTCCTTAGACTTGATGTGTAGTGTTATGTAATTACACTCTACCGTTTAACCTGTATAGTAAAGATCAGAGCCTGAAAATCCATATATATTTTGCCTGGATTCCTTCCAGCTTTTCACCACCAGCAAATTATTCCTGTCTCATGAAAATCTACATATACCCTAATAGATGCTAGTAATGTTCATGAGGAGGACATTTTGCTGTGTCCTGCATGTGACCTATATGCTCTGTCTGTGATCTATCTAGGGACCCCTCTGATATCTAGATACTGGAAGCGTGCAGAAAAAGATGACTGTAACTAATCAGAATCCTGATTTTAAAAATAAATTAATTTTAAAAATGAAAAAAGCAAACAGATAAAATATCCTCTCAAAAGCTATTGCAACTCAAATCACACCACTGTGGGAAAAGCTGAAATGCTGATTTTAGCTCTGCTATCATCTTCCACACTGAGCCTTCTGGGTGCTATGTAATGCAGCAGCATGCAAGCACTCTTGGTACCTGTGTGCAGTGTTGCTGGGAAATAGCCCAGGTTTTAAGTGGTGCCTGAGCAGGGATGACATTTGGAAGCAGGCCCTGGAAAGATTCACTGATAGATGGACACAGGCATACATCCACTGAATTCGAAATTAGGATGTTTATGGAATATATACCTGTGTACTTGCTAATGTTTTCTGGACCTATGGGATTTGGGGACAGGTGCTACACACACTGCAGCAGCTGGTCAGAGGGCTCTTATCTATTCCTTCAGTTAAGGCAAAGCCCTCTGATTACCAGAGCTATGCCCAGCCTGCCATGGTAAATCTTATTGTGTATAGTGCAAACAGACCAGCAAAGCAAAACGGTTTATGTGCTTTCTGGCAGGAAATGAGGTCTGTGATCATCAAAATGTTCAGGCATAAGGGGGATATCACTGCAAATATTTGATCAATTCAGAGATAAGATAAACAGATCAAAATAAACAAAAAATGTATCCCTGTTTAATTAGGTCATCACTAAGCACTGTGAAGATGGGCTTCTAAATCAGTGTGTGGTTATGGATATTGAAACAAAAGTGGAGAAGAATCTGCTGGCTTTGATTTCCAACGCAGGTATAGAATAATGTATGATTTCTCCATCCTTCTGTGAGCTTTATTATAAGGTAAAAAACAGACAGTCAGGATGCCCAGTGCAACCTAATAGGAATAAATTTGAATATCGCTCTGAGAATTAGGATCTTGACTTCCCTATATTTCAATTTGCACTTAGAAATTAAAAGGAAGCTTTCAGGAATACTTATTTTGACACACAATTTCAAATTGTATGAAGATAAATGTTTATATCATCTGAAAAAATGACTAAAATGGAAAGAAAAAAATGTATATTAATCTTAAACAGATTATCTTCTTCCTTTAAGCATGATAGACTATGTAAAAAAATGGGTTTGTTTTAACAGGTTTGTGTTTAATTAGCAGAGTAGGAGGAGGTAATACAATAGAGCCAGACAGTGGAAGGAAATGTTGTTTAGCAGCATGGGGCTCACTTATTATGGAGCCAAACTTTTAGATAAAGCTTCAATTTTGATCTATAAAATATTTCAGAATGTCATGTTTTGCATCCTTTTGCATGATTTAAGCATCCTGCTCTTGGGAATTGAATGTCTTTCAAATACATCACAGGAAACAGGCTAAATATCTCTGAATGATGATGATGATGATGACCTATCTACATAAGGCATAAAACTAATGCAGAAAATGCCTATTATAACAAAAATGAAATCAGCCAAATCACAGTATCCTTTCAGCAGCTCTCTTTATATGATTTATGGTATAGTTTTAAATATGTCTTTAAGAGGTGTTCTCCCACAGGTTTCAAACAGCCTTTAAGGGAGACAATCTTTCCTGCAAACTCAAAAGCATATAATACATAGAAAGCAGCCATCTGGTTTATTTTAAAAGGTAACCGTGAGTGTGTCCAGTTAACCAGGAGTAGCTTTAACATAAGCTGTATGAACACCACAGTTGTTGGGCAAAAGATGTGAAATCTCTTCAGATTTTTCTTTCTCATTTTGGGCTCTGAATTTTACTGAATGTGTTTTGTGACCCGGGATGTGGCAGTCACAAGGAATTCTGTACTACTGGCTTTTCAATAGCCTTGCTCTGGCTGGTAGCTGTGTGGGATAGCTAAGCTGCCACATTTACCTGCCTTCTCACCTACTGGTGAGGAGAAAGGCCTGTTCCAGAGGCCAACATTGTACCAAGAAACCAGAATGCAGGGAACAAATTTCACTTCTGAAACCCCAGGAGGATTTTTCTAGCAGTTTCTCATTTTAACTTACCAAAAATTAGCGTTTATTATGCCATGTCCCGTATTAATTAAGGTGAAATTTTGTTTCTTCTCCTTTGTAGGGCAGGAAATAGTTTTCCAAAATTCTTCTAGTTATTTCTGCGCTAGTGGAAGCAGGTGGGAGAATTACGTTTTGCCCTAAAGTTGTACTCAGGTCCCTTGCCTCTCTGTCATTTCTCTTCTGTTCCTTTAGCTATTTTCTGTTGTTTACATTTCTAGATGCCTTGAAGTTCATGGTCATGAGCTTACCTGTGATAATTACTGCTTACATTATGTCTAAAACTTATTTTCTAGACAGAGCCTATGATTATATAGCATTAGTATGTACAGGCCTCAGAGAAATCACAGCCTCTTTGTGATGTGCTCTGGAGTGCACACTAACATACTGTGTTTGCCTTCAAACATTTAACTGAAGCCTATGATCTTAAAAAAAGATGCAACTAGCATAATTATAGAATGGATTTCAAAGGACTGCTTGTGGTGGAAAGAGTTAGGTAAACACCAAATCCTTTGTAGTGCCCAGGGTACAAAAAAAAAAGAGAATATATACAGGGGAAGGGAAGGGAAAAAGGAATAAAGAAAAAGACCTGACTGTAGAGATCTAAAACGGCTGTAACACAATCTAAGCTCTGCTAATGGCTGTAGGAAGGGCATGTAGATAGGTAACTCTGCTAGCAGCTATACTAATGAGAACTTCTGTAGGAGCCCAAGGTAAACTTCACACCTTTGGAAGACAGTAGCTAAATGTCAGCAATGCAGTCATATTGGCTAATATGTATTCAGTTTTTGGCATGAGATACATATCTTGCAGAATAAATGTTTGCCAGTTAGCCCCTGAGAACCAGTCTGGCTGGAGGAAATTGTGCAGATTTGGTAAGTGGCCCATAGCTCTGCAAGTGACAAGTGGTTCCCACTCCTCCTCTCAGACTGGCTGACACCATATTACCAGTACAAAAAATAACAAAAGTACAGCTTGCTCAATGTCACCAAGGAATCTTTGGAAACCTACAACAAAAAAAGAGTTCTATGCACATGGCAGTCAATGATATGGACTCCAATATTACTGGAGTTTTGATTTGTTGTTTGAAGCTGATGATGAGTGATAATATTTGAAATTGAAAAAGCCACACTAGAGAGAAAATGTGCTTTAGATTTTATTGCAGAGTATAAATGAAGTCATAGCTATTTAAAATAAAAAAGTAGATAGGGGTGTATAGAGAGAAAGTGGTTGAAACACTCATTGTACAGATTCCTTAGGTGGTATTTTTTTAATTTAATAAGAAGACTCTTAATACTGATTTACTCAACAGTTTTAAAACCTAACAAGAAAGATGTCTCTATTCACATCCTTTTTCTTTGGTGAAATACAACAGCTGTCCACCTTTCAAGCTGTCCACGTGGATATGCATCCTTTTTATAAGTGTTTTGCAGTGTCGAAGTCAAAGCTTAGTAATAAACAGCAGCTCTTTGCGTATTTGCAAATATTTGTTGAAAAGGTTATCTAAAATAATTAACATGCTTTGAATAGTAAGTTTTCTTATGTAACAAAAAGTTGACGAGATACATGAGTTTACAAGTATTCACAAAAGTCATTGTGAGTGGTGTACAGCCTTTGAAGGCTTTCTTTTGCAATCATATATGTTCTAAAGAAATGTAAATGAGTGTATCAGTAGTTACTGTGAGAAATTTCCATGTATAAAAATTGAGAAAGTATAATACGATACTTAGCTTCAATAAAATTGAATGAGTACTCAAAATGTGTTGAATTGTAAATTCAATGTTAAAGAAATTTATTATTAACACAACGAATAAAAATGAAATATTTATATGAGTCTGCACTCGTATGTGTGTCTGTGTATGCAAGCTTAAAAAATCTGTGGAATGAAAGTATTGAAAACAGAAGTCATATCAATTTAAAAAATAATATTTCAGCTTTGGTTTTCATGTTCCTTAAGGAACAAATTCTAAGAAGCTTCTTTAGAAATAAAAAAGTCGGCTTCTTTTGAAATGCTTCATCTTGATTAGTATATTGAATGCTTTGCTGAAACTGCTGCATTATTCCCTTCCATTTTATTACCTGAAATGGCACTTTGCAATGAAAAGCTCCCAGATTTAAGCAAAAACTGGTTAATCCTATATTAGGCCAGGTTAATTGAAGAAGAAGTATAATGGTGAATGAAAAATATATTCATCAAGGAAGAGTTCCTGCAGGTGTAAGTAGCATCTTGATATAATGTGCTAAATTAGCTCTCAGGTGTTTTAATCTGCATCCTTTGCAACTTGATGTCCTGTGGTGTTGCACACAGTTTTCTGAAAAGCTCTCCTAGCATACCTGAGGTTAAACTCCAGCTGACTTGATGTGGCTTATTGGATGAAGATGCCAAATGGGTCTTATATTTAGCTGGCATCCAGCTGCCTTCATTTGAGGACAAAAAATAAATCTAGCATCTGGACTGCATAAACAGACACCTGCCCTTGTAAATGACTATGGGTCTGTGAGTTTTGGAATAGGAATGAAATATGAAAACTCTAGGGCTGGAGAAGACATTACTAAATTTCTTCCTTGACAGAGATACAAGAACATGGGCATGTCCACTTCAGGGGAATGGTCCAGTGTACAAGCTGAATATGAGCTCATGCTTGGCACAGAAGAGCAGCCAGGGCTGTTTTAGATCTGATTTCTTAGTGTGTGTTCATTTACGGTCATGACTAAAACTGCTGTTATCCTGCAGTACCATGCAGTAATACAGTACCACGCGTTTATTACATCTGTTAATAATAAGTATCTTGAATAAGTTGAATGTACGAGAGAATGTAATTAGGAAGGAAGAGTATGGTTGTTTTTGCAAAATGCTAGATTTGAGATTAGTACAGGACTTTCACCTAAGTGTTATCTTAGAACTTATAATGCTTTTACATAAATTACTTCCTATATTATATTGTAAATTAAAGATGAAAAGGGACTGAATCAAGAAAGGCTGGCAGAAGTAGTGTGGATTTCATGGAAGGTGCCAGAATGGTAAATGACACAGTGATAGCTTTGTGGGAAGAGAGATTGGACTAAACAGTTACCATGTTTGAGAAAGAAGAGAAGTAGAAGGCATGTGCCCAATAATGGACTATACTGACAAGATAAATGGTGGCTCCTGTTTACTAGTTATCGCATAAGGACAAGGAAATAATCACAGAAATTGAAAGGCAGTACTTTTTAAAACTGAGGAAAAGAAGTAATCACCCAACATATGAGATTTATGGAGCTTTCTGTCCCAAGAAAGCACTGAAGCTAAGAGCCCAGCAGAGTTTTTTAAGTCTGTTGAATGTGTGTAAATGTGGTATTAAATGAAAGAAAAAGAGCTTCTGGAAGAATTCATCTTTTCAGTTTCTTTTCAGCAAGTGATCTTCCTCCTTTTTAGTGGCTGAGCTGCATATATACAGAATTAATAATTCATCTCTGTCACAAGGATAAGAAGTAGTTATCCTCAGTTTAAATCTCTATGGCTAAGTTATTAATAAACACTTCAAAGTTGCTTAAATTTGTTTTGTTGCCTCTTTATCTTTTTATTGTTTTGTCTTTTTTAGCAATGTCACTTATGTCAGATTGAGTCAACCAAATCTAATTTAATTTCTCTGCTGAAGTAATTATGGAACCCTGTAGTCCTAAGTAGAATCAATTATCTGTCAAAACACAGTGCATCATTAACAATATTAATGGTGAGTGTTCACCAAGTTCTTCTGTGCTTGTCTGCTTGGATGTGTGTCACAGGCAGCAACAATATTAACCAGCTCACAGGGATTAGGTCAGGGCGTCTGATTGCCCACACTGGTTAACCATCAGTGTGGTCATAGGCACGGGCCACTCAGCACTCCCAGCAGGGAGACTGGATGCCACCAAAGTATTTTGAAGAGTAAAGTCTGTGTAGATACCAGTCGTGATGTGCAGTGGCCTCAGTGCAAGAGAATAACCCCTGGTGAATTTTCGTTCCTTATATAGGCATTGTCCCAACTCCTTAGGGCCAAAAGAGCAATACCCACACACTAATGTGGATATTTTCAATTGCCTTTGGGTAAGAGATAGTTAAGTTTAATAGGAAAGAAAGTGTAGGTCCAGTGACCAGTGGTAGATGATTTTGAGATCGGTTTACAGGCTGTGCCACATATAACGCTTTTGTTTTGGCAAGGTCAACCTTTAACTTATTTAATGTCTGTAAAATGAAGCTGCTGATTACAGAAGTTTTAGAGGGATTTCAAGGACTAATACATATAAATGTCTGAAATAGTGATGATGATAAAAACTCTTTTCACATCTTTTCAGAGACTTCAGGGTTTTTTTAGTCATAGAGCAATAGACTTTGTAGGCTGTTATATACATGCATTGCCGAAACACCCACATCTAAAAAAGTAAATATAAGTGCATTGTGACTTATTTTCCCATGCTTTCTCCCACAGAATTGTTTCTGTTTAATAATAATTGGTGTGTGGGAGGAAAAATCTTACAACAGCACTTCTTCACTGAAATGCTTGCTAGATACTGAAGAGGAGAATGCTATAACATGAACTGTTCAGAGTTCATCCATTGAAGTAGCCAAGCATAAATCTGTTTTATTTTCATTGTTGTCCTTTTCTGCATCATTTAAGTCAGAGTGGAGTTATTCTGCTAGACCTCTAGACTTGTCTTCTTTTCTAAAATCACTTGGATATTTAAAAGGCTGACTTGCAAGTGAAAGAATAAAGGTATAGTTTGTTTCTCCTCTACAGTATTTCTTCATCCATTTTCAATATGCCTTTCCATTGATCTATGTGCATTCTTATTTTCAAACAATTTCAGTAGTGCACATTATTCTGTTTTTTGTGGTTCTTTTTAGAAACTCTCTGTGGGGAGTTGTTCTGCACCTATACCCCTATGTAAGGGAAAAAAAAATATTCTCCATATTTTCACCCATCACATTCTCCACAAAGTATTACCTGGGATGATGATCCATTATATCACAGTCAGAGAGGTCATTGTAAAAACTATCTGTCTAAAAGAAATGCTGTTGTCCTGAACATTGAGCAGTTACAGATCAGAGTTCTTGAGATCCCTTTTGGGGAAGAAAAGAAAGAAGGAAAGAAAAAGTGGTGCTATTGGAACTAAAGAGGAGGAAGGATGAAAAGCAATCCCTGCATGTGAGATTTCATAACAGTGTGAAAGCTAATACTTTGTATATCTCTAAGGATAGTAGGTTAAAGTACATTCATTTGAATTTGTTACTCTAAGAACCACTTTAGTACAGATAAAATTGGAAGAACCTTGAGATCTGAATGCTATAAAAACTAATTGGAGATTTCTGTATTTCCTAGGGACTGTTTCTTTTCATTGTGTGCATGCTGTATAGTTGTGCCAGCTGAAAAGGATTTAAAAAATTTACGGACTATCACATTATATACACAATCGTGTATCCATTACATGCTTGTAAAAATGTTATAGAATGAGCAAAGCAGTGCATATTCAGAACCTGTGAAAGACTCTGAGGAAACAATTAGGTGCAACTTGGACAAATGGTGAAATTTTGTCAACTTAAGCCTGTAGAGTTTGTGGGATATACTACGTGGTTTCTGGAAGGAAAAGTTGCTGTGTCAATGGATTAATTTTGTTTTCTCATTTTTAATAATTTTTAGGGGTGAGAATAAAATTACTTCTTTCAAAAGTACTAATGTTGCATCATACTAGGATCTACAAGGAACACTGTAATCTGTCTGACAGAGTGCAACAGTTGCAAATAACTGCTTAAACAAAAACAAAACAAAACAAAACTTAATAAGACACAAATATCCTTGGGCGTATATGATTGTTCTGGAGACATTTAAAATTTACTTTTTAAAAATCATAGAATAAAACCACTTGCCCAGAAATTTCCTAATTGTTTGGATGTGCTGCAAGTAGGAGAATTTCCAATACAATACGGTATGTAAAATAACTAAATAGATAAATAGAAATGTGTTGATTTATGGCCATACATAAATACATGAAATACATTGAGGTCTTGAGCAGTGGTTAGGATGATTAAATGCACTATTTGTATAAAATTTTCTACGCTTTAGAATAGGACACCCATCTGATGATAAAACTGTAACCTCTGGAACTTTGAACACTCAGATTCTATAAAACAGATTTATGCTACCAGGGAGAAACTCTTAGTGTAGGCCTTGTTTTCAAGCCTGGTTGTGTTGAAACATGAAGAAGACATCACCTGATGTCAAACAGACTCTCAGAATTCATAGCTCCAATGCCAGCTGGATGTTTCTGTACTGCCTTTGAACTACAATGATAAAGGAGTGAGGGAGATCTGATCTTTCTGATACTGATGAGCTGTTATGCGGTGCTTAGGATCAGATTCATAACAGCATAAAAAGTGTGAATCGTACTAAAGTGAGAGTATTTTCAATGCCTCTGTGATTTCAAGAATGAAAAGGCAGGACAAAGAGTTGTAAGGCAGAAGAACTGTCATGCTTGGCCACAATTCAGAAACGCAGAGTGTGAGCGCTGTGGAACAACAGCTCACCTGGAACAAGTTGCCTATTATTCCTCCTCATAAGGAATTTCTGTGTGCAGAAGAGACTGCATCTCCAAATGTACAAATCTATGAAGAAGTGCAGTGTGTTTAGTTGATTCTTACAAAAGAAAAGCCTTATTTGCATGTATCTAGAAAGCATAAGAAAGCAATCCTGCTTCCCTGGCTCAGGAAACCTAAGACTGTATGTGATGTGTATTACTGATTTTTGCATTGAGAACCAGGTACGGGGTCTTAAAAATGCATGATCTGGGCATTATGTAAAATATCAAGCACATTTGTAGGCATGAGGAAAACTAATTTGCATATTCTAATGTTATAAACAACCACAGCTGTTTGGCTTCATTAATATATTGCCAGTAAAAAGTAGGTCAATATACATTTGCTCCTTGTTCTCTGGGCCAGCTGTCAGAATAATGGATGTGCCTACATCGCAGGGGGTGTTCATCACAGGCTTAATTTCCCCATAACTTACTGGCAAAACAAGTTCCAACGAGAAAAGTTTGAGATGGTGAAATACTATAACTTTTAGAATTGGTGGAACATAAGTCTCTGATAAGGGTAGTTGCAACTTTTAGTCGTATATCTGAGGGAAGCTGCTTTTTCAGTCAGGTCTAAGATGAACCTATACTGTCATGAGAATGGTGTAACTAGACAATGTGATTTATAACAGGACAGAATTTTTTTTCTGACTATCTCTTCATACCATTCCAACACAGTTGGCTTATGACTTGAGTTTGCAATCACATTTTATTTTTTTTCTTGTTATATTTTGTTTTCAATGATTGTGGAATTTCACAGAGAATCTATTTGGGAATCTGTCTCTGGGACTTGTCACTAACTGCTGGTTTTGAGCAACTCATGGTAAGCTGCTGAACTTGGCTCAGGGATTTAATGGCAGCTGTTTCCCTTTATGCATGCTCATTGCATGATCTCTCACAGACCTTCCTCAATGGGAATATTAAAAATATAACAATGGTTTTAGGAGAACCTGCTGAGACTCACAGTTTAAAACGAGGGGAAAAAAGATGTTTCCTGTAGGTAATGCTGATGTGTAAAGTATGTAAAATATATTAATTTAGGCATAAGAAAATATTACACAAATGCTTAACTGGGATGAAAAAATAAATACATGAACATCAGAATAATGTCTTGGTTTTTCATCATCATTGCCAAACCTTCAGAGTAGAAGCCTGTTCATGTAAGTAGGTGAAAGTAATGGTAAGTTACAGTTGTTCATCTTCAAAATTTGGTCTTTTTGAGCACAAGAAGGCTTAAGGAGAAATATTTAAATAGCTAAAGACTGAGATTTTCATCAAACAAGCTCTCTCAAAAATAGCTCAGCTGCTATTGTACAAAGTATTTTAAAATTACTTAAATAGTCATTAGCTTGAATATAATATTTATTCTGTATTGTAACTTGAAAGTAGAATTTTAAACCTCTGGGTATTAATGCATTAGCTCTTTTCTCATTTCAAAGCCATAAATGCCGTAGCATAAAAATTTGAAGCTTGCAGAAGAAAAAACAGTATATGCGGGAGACACAAACATGAGAAGCCTAACTGTTTCTCAGTTTATCCCACAGCTCAAGGGAAAAAGCTTCTTGAAAGTGCTTCAGATTCTCAATTTTTCATTAGTGATTTATCCACTAATATATAGGTGAGGTTTTTTTATTTACATGCTTTTTAGTCACTCTAAGATGTATCAAGGCTCGTGTTAATATGTGATAACACGCAAGACATGTTGGTAGTACAGGGCTTCACCTTCTTTCTGACAACCCTCACAAAGCATATGTTATCTCTCACTAACACTTGCCTTGTTGTCTCTCACTGCTCAACTGAATCGCACAATCAATTGCACATCACACGTGACAGCCCTTGGGCTTCAGCCAGGCCTTTTTTGACAGTTGGCTCTGGCTGTGAGGAAGCAGTCTATTAATAACCCAACATTATATTAAAGGACTTACTTAGGAGTGAAATAGAATTGTGAGCAAGTTCTCTTAAATTCAAATATGCAATTTGTAAGATTACGACTAAAACAAACCAGTGAAACTGTAAAATGTGAAGCTATGGCTAAGGATTCATCTTTAACATGTCCTGCGTGGTCAGGGTAGAGTGAATAGAAATGTCACATTCCTGTCTTTTGATATGGCTGAGAAGCCCTGGCAAAACAGGGAGAGCTCTCCAGGCTGCAGATATAGTTCTTTCTGTGAGGCTTCAAGCACACAGCTATCTGCCTTCCAGCCAGCCTGCAGGCCTGATTTGGAGTCCTCCAATGCTTCCCTCTCAAGTGTGATCATAGTGAGGATGCCCTACTTGTTTTAGGTGAAAATTTTGGAAGAACAGCAGAGAAAATGAAGAGACTGAGATTGGCTGGCTGTGAGGGATATTTAGGCAGCAGGCACATAATGGCTCTGAGGGAAAGACAAATCAGATAGCTAGAAGCTTCTGTTAAACACCTTTGGCATATGAAATTGAGCAAAATATGATTCATTCCTAAAGATTTTGTTAATATACGTACTGTTTTCATAAATGTTTTTTAAGAACTTGGGAAGTACTCCAAGCCCCAGAAGAGAAGAGTAATAAAGAAGCTTGTTTTCCCCTTCAAAGGTTAAATGGAACGTGTCTTGTAGCCATTTATTTAAAAAAAAACCAACCAAACAAAAAACCCCCAACAATACTTCAGTGTTACAATTATTAACCAGAATTAAAAATAAATGAAAGGGAAATCTCATAACTGGGCAAACCTGAATTAGTTTAGCAAAGCTCAGTAGAGAACATCTCTGTTTTCAGATTATATCTTATTTGAAAAATAAAAGTATATGTCAGAATTCCTGTTACAAGTTATACGGGACAATTGTCATTCCTAATTAAATCTGGAGTAGTGCGACAAATATACTTTTCAAAACTAGCTTAATAGTGTATATAAAACTGACACACCATAACTAATTCTTGATACAAGTCTGGATTTGAACTCATAAAATTCATTTCTAGTAGTTGTAGAGATCCTAAATTGCCCAATCACTAGCAAAACGTAGTGGTGGCAATGATTCTGAATCCCATGTGATTTTATCTTTATTCTGCTTTTCTCTGATGTGTTTCCTCTGAGTTATGCAACATTAATCCTGATATATGACTCCTGCAACCGGTGATTGAAAACCTTAAAGGTTAAGCTTAAAGAAGGATGCATGAAAAACAGTGTGAATCTGCTTTTTCTGCAGTCCTGAAATACTTCTTGCCAGGCTAATATTTCAGTGGCCAAAACAGAAAAAAAAAATATTTGACTAGAATCACAGATGAAACTGATAGTTTAGTTTCAGCACCCCAAGATATGCAAAGAAGACGAGTATAAATACGCTTTTTTAAGTCTCAATTTCACAAATCCTGTAGTATAAGAAAGATTTTATCTATGTACTAATTGTTTTGAAGTTGAAACAAGCTACATGCATATCTTTTGTCGGAGCAGAGTCTTAAGATTTTATGGGAAAGAGACTGGTTTTATCCTTTTCTTTAGGCTAAAAAAATAGAAACATTTTCCCGAAAGATTACTTTGTGCTACACACCTGGGAAATGGTCTGAGTGCTTACATAGCAGTCTGTTGCACAGTAGCACCAGGGACAGAAGGGTTTCTGGTCCATATGGCTGGGGCTGACAACGGGGCATGGTAGATCCATATGTTTTTAGAGACCCAGTGGGAGCTAAAAGGATATGAAATGGTACAGGACACAGACTCTGGGTAACTGAATTCTCAAATTAACTCTTGATAGAGATTTTCAGATACACAGGACTACCTAAAATAAAGACAAATGCTCGGTCTTGTTCTTATTTTTACACATCTAATCAAAATTAATTTTCTTAGATTTTTGAAACAAGTAGAATTGTCACAAGGATTTTATAACTTACCCTAGGAACAGATATATACCTATAAAGCTACTGTCAATGACAACTTTAAATTTTTAAATATTGCCTCATTGTCTGCTCACAGCAATTTTCTGTGTCAGGTTTTCATCCATGACAATGACTCAGCAGTTTCCTTCTAAACCCAGCATGAAAAATGTGTACATGAATTCTATTGCCATTTTAGTTTAGTTTAGCTCAGCTGTACATATCCAAATAAACATTTCCTGTGAAAACAGATTATTGCCTACAGAGTACTAGATAAGTTTTTCATCTGTTAAGCCTGAAGCAAATGTGTGAACTAAAAGGTCTGTCTGGAATTTTCCAAACACAGTTTTGCTTTCAGATATGGGAAAAAAGCTATCTTCATAATAAGAAGAAAACCAAAGAGTAAATATGAGAAGAGATTGGAAGAGAACATGGTCTCTGTCAAAAGACATTCTTGGATCTTTTCCATTTTTATCAAAATATTAACGTCTGTCAATATTGCCTGCTCTTCAATAATATGAGTCACTTTATGCACCAACAGGTTTTTTTATCATGTTGCTGTTTTATTTCTAAAGGACTCTTGTATATAGTTTCCCCAGGAGGTATAACTATCACAGACATTGAAATCATGAGGTTTAAATATATTCCCTGGACATAAGCTCGTTTTCACACTTGAAGAACCTGTGTATTTAGGCCAACCTTGCCACCTTCCTGGACAATTAAATTTCTTGTCTAGACTACCTGGGTAACAACATTTATGGAAGAAAAAAAAATAAAGTCTCAACCACTTTTGCAAGCATTAAGCTGACATATTAAGTGGACAGAACCTAATTTAGGACACTAGTGACCCCCTTTTGTAATGATAACCCCCATTATATGAGCCTTTAAGTGACAAGAAAAACAAATGAACCACTCAGATGAGTGTAATGGCCCTTGTAAAGAAGAAAGTTAGCCCAGAAACCTGGAACCTCATAGCTCAGAGATATCTGAACATCCTTTGAGCAGCCAGCTCTGAGACAGGAGAAAGTGAAGGCTTCATTAGAGTTTATTTCATTTCCATCCATTATCTATCCTAATGGAGATGGGGATTAGTGATGATGGGCTGCTAAATCTTTGAAAATCCATCACCTTTTCACTTCTACCTTGAAAGAAAAGGCTGTTCACAATATGTCCCCAATTTGTCGCCTGGGGTGAAAGATCTATTGACTGTTGCTGAAGTTGCAAGAGGAAAAGGCAGAAGAAGGAATGGCAGGCATTGCAAGAGGAAGTCTCTCCCTCTTCCAGAGGTTTTGTCTTCGTATTGTTCAGCTAAAAGTGGACTTTTGCAGCAATAAATTTTAACTGATCTCTCTTCCTCAATAGATTAGGCATTCAGCTAAGCATCACAAACTCTACTAGTTTCTTTTATTTCCTGATCAATTCTCCCACTTTCAGTGTGCAAACCATGTGTGTAGACACACTGAACACACCAGTTGTGTATTTTAGCATTAGACAGGGACCCTCATGAGGGCCAAAGGGACAGTAAAGTATTGTAATATTTATGGCTTAAGTAATAATCTGACTTAGCATATAGAAGTCCATCAGACCTGCTTCCAGGAGGAGCAAGAGCTATAAATTGGTGGACATTATTGCTACAAGATGGCAATAGGATTTTAGAATCAAAATATTTGAGTTGCTAGGGACCTCCGGAGGTCATAGCTCATACTCTCACTCAATGCAGGAACAGCTTCCAAGCTAGAATGTTTTGCTCAAGGTTGCTTCTCTGACTGAGATTTGAAAATTTCCAAGGATGGAGTTTCCACATGCTTTGAGCACCTTGTTTCAGTGTTGCATCTCTCATTATTGCTATTATTTTCTTATTTTCAAGCAGCAACTTTTTACTGTTACTACTCGTGCTTTCATTGTACTGTTCTGTCTTCTCCGCAACCATTCTTTCGGTAGCTGAAGGCTGCAATTAGATCTCTTCCTCAGCCTTCTTTAGGGTAAACAAAACCAATTATCTTTGTCACTGTTCAACTACCATATGCTCTGGTCCTTAACCATTTTAGTTACGCTTCACTGGACTCGCAGTTTGTTGATGAGCTAGGAGACTTGAAATTGGACGAAGGGTTCCAGATGCAACCTTGTAGATGCCAAATAAAGGGAAATAATAGCCCTCCATTGAGTTACTTGCTATGCTTTGGCTGATGCAGTCCACTATGTGGTTAGTCTATATCACTTGCAAGGGCACACTGCTCACCCTCAGCCAAGAACCCCCCAGATCCTTTTCTCTATGCAAGGGCATAGCTGCTACCCATCCAACCAGTCTACATTCTATACTAGGTCATGGGTTTATTTCTATCACAGGTGCCGAAGTGTGCATTTGCACTTGTCAGGCTTCATGAGGTTCATGCTAGCACATTTTTCCAGTATATTGGGATCTCTCTGAATGGCGCACCAAACCCTCTGGTGTACGAACAACTCTGCTAAACTTGGTGTCGTCCAAAAACTTGCTTCCAAGTCTCCTGTTGTCCAGGTCACTGATGGAGATGTAAAATACTATGGAGCACTATTTTCTCTTGAAAGATGGTATTTATAACCAGACTTCAATCCAAAGTCTATCATGTCCCTGATCCTTGCATGGGGATTGGACTAGAACACTTTTGTAGGTCCCTTCCAACACAAACTGTTCTATGATTTTATATTCACCACTATCCCCTATGCAGAGACCCAGTCATTTTAAGGCACCTCATGTTTGAATATCTTGATATTGATAACAGTTGGATTTTTTTACCCATTGGGGTAGCAGGAATAACTATAATCAGTTCTTTGGTTTGGCTGAGAAGAACATGCTACATTGTTGAGATTGTTCCACAATTCTCCTGTTCAAGATGCATTTAAAAATATCATGTATATTAGAGAACTTAAAACTGATTCTTGTACATTTTCTCGGTCACCTGCATAGCTGCATAGAACAAGAGTGTGCTTGAAGAAAGGGGGTCACTGCAAAACCAGTCACACTGTCACACAATGAAGAATTCAGTAGACCTTCAGGGATATTAGAAAAAAATACATTTCTTTTTTTCAGCAAACTCTTTGATGCTTCTCCTGAAGAGTACTTGAAACTGTAATTACCGTACCCTGAATCTTTTTAATTTATGCTGATATTAAAGATGGAAGTTTCAAGAAATATTCTGGAAGGGGCACTGGGAAACAAAGAAGGGATTAGAGAGTCATGGCCCTACAAGAACATACTGGAGAAAAATATTTCATTTTATTGAAAAAGAGATGCTACGAGGAGACTTTCAAGTGTTCCTTTTCATCAAAGGAAAGTTAAAAGCCTGCGAATGACATGGAGGATTTTTTCCCTAGTTTGAAAATCCTTTAGAGTTCTGCAAGGCTCCTTACAATTAAGACCTATTCTCCTTTCCAACACCACCCTTTTGAAGTTATTTTGCTTGGTTTTGCGCTCTGCATTCTTTTTTTTTTTCTTTAATCAGCTATTCATGTTACTATGCTATATAAGAAGTGCTTGGGCTTGTAGAAAATATGTCAAACTGTGTAATGGTGCAAAAACCATTCTTCCTATTCTAAAATGCCATGAATATTCCACGCTTAGTCTTCCAGCTACACAGTGAATCGCAGTTAACAAAATCTATTTAACTGTGTCATTATTTTAACTTTGTGCATATACACACTGATGGACATTCAGAGTCAGTAGCTCCGCAGTTTATGAGAGCATTCTAGAGAAGTTGCACTATGATGACCTTTGATGTGGATTAATTGTACTGTTCGTAGTTACACTTTGGCTATCTGGCCTCCTTTGTATTGTGCTTCTTTTCAAGTCCTTCTGTCTCTATGGGGGTCCTGACAGTTCACCTCTTGTTTGCCAAATCCAGAACCTGAAAAACAGAAAAATTTCTATTCCTTTCAGAGATTTATTCTATAAAATAATTTAATGTATTTTTTGGTTTCCTTTTTTTTTTTTTTTTTCCCCAAACAACTTCTACTAATTTTTTTTCTATTTTCAAAATTTTAAATTCCTGTTCAGTTGTTTCTCTGATAAGTGGCTAACAGGCTAAAACTCCCCCAGCATGCTGTGGTTGCAAGTTACTTAATCAAGCTCTCAAGCCTTCCAGAAATCAGGACTGTAATAGGATTTTGAGTTGGCTGGCTTTTTCCTCTCCTTTCCCTTGAAGCAGTGATACAAGGATGTCTACTGGAATAGAGCTGAAGCACACAATGACAGCAGCTGTTGGCAAGGAGAAGGAACAATAAAATTCTTAAATATTCAGGTCCTTTTCCAAAATGTAAACAGAATTTTAAAGAATGTCATTTGCACAAAAAAATTGGGATGTTTTCAGTAACAAAGGTACAGGAACAGAGATTTTTATGACCAGTCATGAGCTTTTTGGTTCAAAACACAGTAGATATACAGAATATAGATGAACACCAAAAAATTCCACAGGCCAAGTCCTTCATATTATTTTTTGTTATCATAACATACTGATATAAGCTGCTTATAAATTTAAGATATCTTTCACAATGTGTGGAGATTCAGGAAAATATAAACAGGATTTAAAAATTTGGGACTTAATATTAATAGATCCCTGAGTTTCTTGGTTTTGAGAGCTGTTTATATGGTAAGAAACAGAGCTGCTTTTATTAATTTGGTGTTGTGGACTTCAGCAAAAAATGGTCATCACACAGTTTTATTACGAATGCACAAAGTAATTTCCAAATGAAAGATTATCCACAAAGTAATGCCATAAGCATGTATGTAATGCAAATTCCGCAGAGGCCTAGTCTGAGTTGCAATGACCAAAACAATGCATATGTGTGAAGGAACAGGAGAATATGGTCTCTACATTTTTACATGCTGTATTCCTCTTTACTTCAGGGAATTTTGAGTAAACATCGGTCCTTGGAAATAGGAAGGAATGGAAATTCTGAGTACATTTGTTATCTAAAGTGTCAAAATGATTTGCTGAAGAAAATTAATTTAATTGTTAGGATTATTTGTTAAATATTACATCTCTCAGCAGAACTGTTGACATCAGGCAGTAGTTCCTGTGTAAGAATTTCTGTCCAATGGTTTCCTCCAGATTGGTATGTTATATACATCAGTCTGTACTTTATGTGCTCTGAGTGTGTGCAGCATCCTGCCATAGGAGAGGGATGATTTATAAGGGCACGTAGTGACAGCACAAGGGTGAATGGCTTCAAACTACAAGATGGTAGGTTTAGATCAGATATTAAGAAGAAAGTTTTTTAGTGTTGGGGTGAGGCACTGGAACAGGATTCCCAGAGAAGTGGTGGCTATCTTATGCCTAGTAGTGTTCAAGGACAGGCTGGATGGTTCTCTGAGCGATCTGGTCTGGTAGAAAGTATCCCTGTCCTTGGAACTAGACACTCTTTAAGGTCCCTCCCAAACCAAACTATTCTATGACTCTATGATATATATGATAATTTCCAGTCTCCCTACAGTATCATCTTGAATTAGTAATTTTATTTTCAAGTTCACTATTCCTATACTCTGTCTCAGTCCCTGAAAAGGGGACTGTGTGTGTATTTCTCTTTGGGTGGCAGGCAGATGCTTCAGAAAACTAGGCAAGCTTTGTTTTTAGACAATGTAGACAATGCAAAGATTAAACATTAAAAAATTGTTAAGTAATTTTTATGTGATTTGTCTACTTTCGCAGCAGGAGACAGTTTTTGACCTTGAAAGATAATTGCACAAATTCACTTCTATTTAGATCCCTCCCCACCCTCCCAATAATTTAATAATTATAGGAGACTGATAAATAAAGCATGTAATATCAGTATTATGAAAGTTTAATCATTGGCCATTACAGTAGAACAAAGTAATTTAATAATTGCTCTGTGAAGTACCATTACAGCATGTTAACCAAATGCTGCTGAATGCTCGACATCTGAAGAAACGTGCAGTATCTCTCCAGAGCACAACAGTCACTGTGTCTATGCTGCACAGGGAATGTCTCCAAAGGATGTATGCCTACCCCAGATTCTAATGTAGAGATGCCAGCTCAATCAAAGCAAAGCAAGAGGATTGGTTTCCTGGACAGCTGGACTTCGGTTAGCTTTACAAATAACCTGGCAGCAGGTATATGCTATAAGCTGCAGGAGCAGAGCCAGAGCACTGGGTTTGCATAATGTTCAACACAAAGACTATTTCTTTACTGTCTCTGATGTATTGCAAAATGTAGTGATATCCTCTTTTGTGCTATGCTGTGTTAGATTACAGACAGAGTGGTGGGCTGCCTGTTCCTTTGATCACTCAGCAGCCTAGTAGGCACCTGGTCACATCCCCCAAAAGCAAGTATGGGACTGCAGGTTTAACTCAGCAGGATCTTTATTAATAATTTGGTTGGCTGCCCTTTTCTGAGAAAGTGCAGTGCTAATCAAGAGAAACTGAAGGAGAGATCCTTCTATGGAATTCTGAAATAAAAGATTCAAGTATATCTAACGCAGTTCTAATTCCAAAATTTTCTGTATCTGGTCTGTGAGCAAACTTGATGTATGGATCCTTACCCTGATGTCATTGTTGCTTTTTACCTATGTTTTGAAACCCTAATTCTGAATATTTTAAGTTTGCATCTGAATCTGATTTTTAGCTATCACATATCATCCTACAGACGCAGGACCGAAGACCTTGGCCATTTAGTTTTAGCTTATATTTAAGTGCACTGACCCATTACATGCAATGGACAAAGAAATGCGATTGAAATGTGCATAGGTGATATCCTGATAATCCCTATCCATAAAGAAAACTGGGTAAACAAGACCACACTGCGGAGACCAGGGACCAGAAGTGATATATAGGTTAATAAGACTGAAAAGCAAAAACCAGATTCATGGTAGACAAAACAAGAAACTCCCTGAACTGTGGTTTATTTTTTCCCCTTTGATTCTTTTTTTTCCCAGCAGCCGGTACCTAGATTTGTCAGTCTCATTAGCATTTTCATGCTAATAACTCCTAACTGTACTAAGGCCCTTGTTAGAATTTCAGATTAAGCAAATATATTTTTGAAAAAACACAGAATTTCTACAGTTGATTTTCACCATGGAGAGATTACTTTAAGCACCCCAGATCTTAATATGACCTGTATTTTTTTCCACCCTTACATCTTGCAACGAAATTAGAACTTAGTCTTTGAGGTTTTATCTAAAAATAACCCAAACAAATAAATTAAAAGAAAGCAAAAAGATAATTATATTTTCTGTAAGAGAAAGAATAGGATTAAAAGGATGAAAGAATATCTCTAAAAAGTAAAACTCTCCCCTGCTATTCATTTCTCCCAAAGCAACCTTTCTGGTATAAAAATGTTGAAAGAGGCTATTTCTTCAAGAAAAACATGTTGTGCTTTGAAAAGAGGTGAACTACCCTACTTTCTTTAGCAAAGTCTTTATTAACTAACTGTCCTTAATAAATATTTGAAAAGCAAGAGTAAAAATGCATGTGTATCTGAGCAGTTAACGCATTGATAGACAATGATGTCTAGAGCAGTAACAAAAAAAAATATTTCAAGCCATTCTAAAACAATATATATTTGGACCACCTATTTGATTATTACTGGCTGTGAAGTTCAGATTCAGAGGGCTACACTTTAGCAGCCTTATACTGAATATTCTCAGTGAGTATGTTGGCAAAATGTGGTTAGGAAGCAGTTATTCATCTTCTTAGCTGTATAGCCATTAAATAAGAAGCAAAAATTAGCTGATAGGCTACAAGAGAAAAAAAAATTAAGGACTGAATATACACTACTATTAACATTTTGGTTTACAATTTACTGGTCCCACAGTTAAAATCATAACAAAAATAATGAATACAGTAAACTCCCAGTGTTTCTTAAATATGAAGACGGGTATAGGAATAAGGACCACATCAACACAGTGACACCAACAAGTCAGAGAAATGAACAGGAGCCTCAAATCAGCATTAAAATATATTAAATAATCATGTAAGTATTGTAACTGGCAGGTAAAAGTCACAAGACTTTGGGTGAAGTTTCTGTCTGTATGAACAAAAAGAAAGAAAAACAGGATATACTGAGTATTTCTATACAACCAGAAATTTTCTCAATACTGAATCGTTACATGGGTAGTGCACTTAAGTTCTTTCATGAAATGCTAAAATCAGGATAATTCATTGTTGAACAATAAATTAAATTCTAGGTTAAAGTCTTCCATGGAACCTTCCCATTATATGCCACAGAATAAATAAAGGAAAATATAATAGAAATACCCTGAATTTGAAAAGGGAAAAATATCAATTTCTGGCAAGTTCTGAAGTGCATGGTTTTCAGCGGGCCTGGTGTAGGCTTAAGTGTCAGGTGGTTTTGTAGTGCTCTTAACAGATGAAAGGTAATTATTATTTGCTGGAGGGTAATAAAATATTTGCACTAAATTTCTGTGATTCGTCAAACTCACAGAAACAAAGAGCTGTGTAATTTTCTGACCATGAGGTTTGGGCAGATTTGAACATTGTTATAAAGACAGCAGTTTTCTTAGCTTCTGAGATGAATGTTAAATGGCTTGGAAACTACCACTGGAGTTCTCACTCTACAGAAGTTCAGGTTTCTGATTGCTTAATATTATTCCTTCAGTGTTTTCTGGAAGAAACATTACATCAGTATTCCCACACTGATTCCAGCCTCCATACCAAACTGGGGTTTGTTAACTTCTTTTCAGTAAAAATGTTATGCTTCTCTTTTTCTTAGGTTCTGTTTAAGAAACAGAACTCAAAGCAGTGTCTTTGCACTGCACGGTTTTAAAGTGTTCCTGACAATGTACCTGTTATTATACTCCATAAGCAGTGACTTTGTAAGCAATAGGAGAACAAATGTTTTGGGTTTAAGGGACTCTGATTTAATTTTTGTTCTGGACAATTAATTCTACTACGAATTGACAATATGTATATATATTACAATCAATTATAATTGCGCAGCAGATAAAATTATTATTGACCTTTGTAGATTTGTTTGTGGCTTTTGAGTAAGGGTTAATTACAATTTTGTACTGTGTGGATTTTTTTTGATACATAGCTCAGTCAGCAGCAGCAGCACTTTGGTGTTGGGGTAGAAAGAGTTTGTGAGAATACTCAGTTTTGGTTTTGGTCACAGCTGGCATTTTTATGGGCCAATGTGAATGTAGCTTAAATGAGAATGTGTGCTACAATAGCCTGAATATTTAAGACAAACAATGCTGTAAATGTCATCTAGAATTATAACTCTCCAAATGTCCTAAAAAGACGAGTACATCCTGAAGTCCCTGTGTTTTGTACCTTTCTGCCAACTCCATAATCTCCCCTTCACACATCCTTTATTACTGCAATTACTGGGGGTGTGTGGGAAGAAAATCGTGCCAAGGCAGAAATACAGGATGAGAAGCAATGTCAACTACAGGAAATTAATTACAGATGCTTTGTTTACTCTTCCTTGCTTCTCTTTTGCATCAGTGTTGCTCCTATCTTTTCTTAAATGTGCTTCTAGGTATTGTTGGCAAAATAGAACCATCACTCAAAAAGGATGGCACAGTCACATGAAGTTTAACCACTGTTTTTTGGTTTGCATTGTTTGGTTTTGTTTGTTTGGTGTCTCTCCCCCCTCCTCCCAGTTTAAAGAGTGAACTGTGTCTCAGGAAAGTTTAGAAGTGAATTCCACTAGGTTATAATTAGCTCAAGGTATCACTTCTTGCAGTAGGGTTTATTCTTTGAATTGCCTGGAATTTAATTTGACAAGCACTGATCTGCAGACTTTGTTAGATTCCTCGACACAACCATTTCAAAGCTATTAGAGGCTCTGCTTCTCTTTCATTGGCATCAACACAGCATCTTCAAAAGCTCTATGATAAGTTCAAAACGTTTGTCAGTTGTTTATCCATTTATACAATTTTGAACTCATGCAAATTTCAAAACAGGATACAAGGCACAAAAACTTGTTCCTACTCTTGAGGAAAATTCTGTCTAGCTCTCAAATGATAGCGTCCCTCTCTTGCAGGAGAAGCTCATTAGCAAACTGAACTCCTGTAGTCTTGCCTTTTGGGCTATGAGTCATTCCAGCTCTGCTGTGCTGCCTCCTTCCCTCCCTTGTGTACAAAATGGGCATGCACTGTTAATTTTACTGCAAAGTAATTTCTGCTGGCTTGAAAACCTCCTAAATTCAGCTTTAGGAATTTGAAACATATCTCTGAAGCATATTCAGTTTCAAGAGTCCTATAGTCTGTCAGCGCTTCCTGGCTTCAATCTGGAATGTGCAGTTTTATTATGGCAAGCATTTCTTCATCATGGATTCTTTATATAATATGTGCACAACCTACAGTTAATGGTGTGGAAATGTGTTATTGCAACTTCCTCTTTTAAGTAGACGTGTTTCTAAATTATTTTGCCTAAAGCATCTGTTACGCCTCCTGTATCTCATTCAGTATTAAATCCCCCTTTCATTTAGACTCCAAACAGTATGAAGTATATAAAAAGAATCGCATCTTGCTTAGTGCTTCCTTACCCTATTTTGACAGACTTTTGGTGAGGAATACCTTGTGGTTATCCAGTCACATTGGATGATTTTAACTCCAGTCAGGGTAAAATAATGTGCAAATAGAAGAATTTATAGCACTGTAAACTGACAATACAGTGTATTGAAATTCAATAACAGAGTAGCAAAGATTTGAAAGAAAATTGTACTTAAATTACTTATAAATCAGAAAATCCTCTTTCTCCTTCAACTGTGATCTTTACGTGGTGTCCGGCTGCAGTAATCACGCATGGGCGAACTCTGCCCTCCTTCAGGTGCAAAGTCAAAGACAAAATTCCCCTTTATTGCGCATTGTGAATTCCCTAAATACCCCCACAGAACAGGATATAACATCATGTAAACAGGAAAGATGTTCACCACAGTGTCTCCCTATCACCTGGAGCAATACATAGACATTGCCTATTATGGTGACAGGTAAACAATACCCTATGAGGTCACAAACTACAATCTTCACTTCTCACAAGTCCAGCTTTGTCCACAAGCCACAAACCTCTCTCCGCCCATCCCCGGTGACCTGAATACAGTCCCAGGGTCACCTCCAGGCCCAGGAAAGAGGCTGTCCCTCCGGCTTTCTGGGCTTATCTCTCTGTCACCACATAGTGTAACCCAACATAGAGCAGAGAAGCGAATTGTGCAATTATGTCTTCAGTTTTATCCTAGCAAACAAAACTCCCCTTTGAGTTTCCTTCACTTCTTGCAGGCAGTTTTTCCTTTGAAGCCTCAAAATCTTCAGACAGGTTTCATTCTTTCCTACCCAACATGTAATCTACTTACTCCTTCTCTGATTGTAACACCAAATTAATGTGTGGTTTACTTAGAGAAACAAACATCTCTTTGTTGGGCTGAGTATAACTTCTTGTACTTGAAAGGTTAAATGAAAACTCCTTGGTTCAGCAAGGGATAAACCTATCCTCTCTTTCTGTTGGTTCACTGAAAATCTCAGAGTGAAACATGTTTTACCCTAGACAATCTGGTATTCTGCATTTTGTTTTACATATTAACAGTTTCTACATGCAAATGCTAAATCAGTGGAACTTATCATTGGTTCTTAATCTCAGTGGGATTTAACCATTTTGACATGAAATGAGCTAGGAATTAATAGCCTTCAGCCTCATTCTCCTAAGTGTACTGCAATAGTATGAGTAGGTCAAATATACAGCCCAGCTCCTAATAAAGTGCATTAAAGTGCAGTGATCACGCACAAATAAATGACAAAGATCTTACCCTGGACTGGAAGGAGATCAATATTTCTTTGTTAAGAACATAATAATAATTTGAAAGTTCAGAAAAGCATTTAGGTAGTTGTTGAACATTTTTCTAATGATCTGATGCACCACTTTTCTTTCCACTTGCTGTTTTATTTTTAGTATTTTGGAAAAATCTTCCATTTTGGGAGAACCAGGAAGATAATCATTCTGCCTGAGACAGCTAGAGTTGAATGATAATTAGTTTGGTCACAAATCAGATCTGGATTTTTTATTTCTGACTTCTGTTATCAGAAGTTAACAAAAGATGTGCAACTTTTTATTTGTTGGATAAGTCTTTTGATCTGGTTCTCTATACCAGATAATATGATTTCTATTTTTGTGAATATTACAGAAAAAATGGTACTATTACACAAAGAAACAAAAGCGACAAATTATTATTTGCAAAGGAAATTGGACTGGTGGCAAGTAGTGATTAGTCAGCGACAGATGAGTAAGCAGGTTTTCATTGGAATCCCACTTTATGAACTAGGATTTTTTTTCATGAAAGGAAGCTAATAGTTGTAGATATACACAATGCAGAAGACACTTCTGTACGCCTGAACTTGGATCTTCCTTTCGATGCTCTACAAAACCAGTGTATTGCTATCTTAGCTGCATTGTATTTGTAAACTACGAGCTGGAGTTAACACCTGAAGAATGACATGTGCCTTTGCAGCAAGGAGGAACAAATACTGGTGCAGTTTTTCAGAGCTGAGAGGGTTAAGGAAATCTAGCAATAAATTGTGATCCCGCTTTGTTTACTCCACTTATTTTGGATTGAGTTCAGTTATTCAGAAAAATGACAGGCATGTTAAGACTGTTTGCAATGAGTCTGTCTTCATACAGAACTAATTTTGTTTCCCATGTCCCTAAAACATTTTTAATCATTTATATTGTATTAAACCAGGCAATACCACCAACTGTAGGTTGAGAACCAGGCCCGCAGTTGCACACTGTACAATGAGATAGGGTAGCTTTCAGATCCTGAAGGGCAAATTTTGCCTTCGCCAGCATATACTGGCTTAGGTGGTTTCCTGGAATGACGATTCTTTGAAGACAGACAATATCGTAAGTGCACTTTAAGGGAAGAATGTGAAAAAATGTTCTGAAAGGGTGTAATTGATATAAAAGATCCCACTTGTAAATGTTAAGTGTTGTACAGAAGATTTGTCGAGGCGTTTGATACTGGAATTTGAAAAAAATGTAGAAGATTACAGCCATGAGTTAAATATTGGGCTGCATTTTCATGTCCAGTATTATGGTATGACTTTATAAATATTCCCTATCTAAATCCTGATTCAAGCTGTCTATGAATTTGAAAATTCAAACCTCTATCCTAAATATCCAGAGTACTACTCAGCCCTACTTCTTTTCTCTCTTTATTTCTGGTTACCAGTTATATTTGTTTAAAACTTGGCTTTCATTTTAATCAATTGTTTTTACAGCATAGTATCTAATTCTATGTTTTAGTTCTTCACCATTGGTTGATGTTCTTTGTGTTTTCTTATATCATGCAGACCTATTACTATATAGGCATAAATTGACTCTGTGAAATTCATGCTCTCTTGATCTCTTCAAAGTATTTTGACATTTTCAATGATATATGAAATTACCAGATCATTCGTCTTTAATTTAAAGTACTAGAGTCAGTTTAAGTAATAAAGTTTGTACTGCACAAATATTAGCTTCATTGTGGAGAAGAACAGAATTATTTTACAATTAAATCTCTCTTTTCCTCATCTAATTATATAGGTGCTTTTATAAACACTGCCAGGTTTTTTTTTGTCAGTTCTTTTTGTTATTTGGGATTATTTTTTTGTATTAAAAGCATTACATTTAGACTTGATTTGGTGGGATTGTTTAATAGTCAAAACCTACCTTAAAAGAAGTGATACAATGATGGCATTGAGTTCTACACAGGAATTAAATTTTATTTCTTTATTTTTCTGTCAATCAGCTTAACTCTGCTGGCTCCAGTAAAATTATGCTAACCTACCTACACTAGCTGAAGGTATGGCACATTATGCAAATCTCCTTTTGGTGGCAGTCTCCTTCTTCATTATTATCCACCCCCAGTGTTTCATCTTATCTTGTCATATGCCCTATACACCTTCTTCTTCTCATCCCCTTTTTCCTACCCAAATAGAAGTTATCAGCTTCACTCATATGTTCTTTTTATTCCCCTTACCTCAAACCAAGTTTCTCCTGCTGTGGCTCCTATTAATTACTGCTTTTATGAGGAACCTTTATTGCACCACCTCATTTTCCACCTTCAAATACTTTTGTGAACTTTGCTCTCCATTTCGCTCACTAGCAACTGTACATTGTTACAGCCTATTTTTTTATGACTTATTTACTTGTTGTCCTATTTGACAGTGTTTGCTGGTTGTCTCTTGCTGAGTTCACAGTGCATAGGGTCTTGAAACAGAAAAATATATAACAATTTCTTTGTTTTGAGTTTATAGCACAAGTAGCATATGAGAGTTCTCAGATGCTGGGCCATATAGACAACCTAAATTAATCCACACTCTACTGAATTTGCTCCGTGGGGTAAATTCATAATTCATGACCACAGTACATCAGACAAAATATATTTTATGTAGAAATTACATAGAAGAATAAACACTGGTGTTCCTTTACTTTTTCTTCCTTTTTTTTTTCATTTTCTTTTTTTTTTTCTGTATTTTAATGAGTTTAGGAATTTCCCAAAAATAATTGTTAACTATTTCCATATATGTAGCACTCTACTTAAAAGGGTATATTTGCAAGTCAGTAAATTCACTACCTTCCAGTAAGAACTTTGGAAAATGTTCATCTTGTTGTCTAAATTTCCCCCAATATTGGTATAAGAGGGCAATAAAAAGGGAAGAGTTAATAAAATAGATATCTGTACAACTGTCATCCTAGGCTTTGCAAATGTGTTCATCTTTATTTCTGTTTAGCACTTCTGTGGTAGTTATGAAGAAGAACAGAGAGCATAATTCCATGTCTTTTTTATTTGATATTTTTTCATGTCTTGATAGGTCCAAAAGGCTCTTCTTACACTGGGACTTGTTGCCTTTTTTCTCCTATGTGCATAGGTATGCAATGTTCCTCTTTGAGACAGGTTATGCTTTCACCCAGTATTATTTCTCTCCTTCTGTACTGCTGCCTGTGATTTCCTAAATAATTTATTTCTGTTTTATGTTCTCAAGACTCTGTTGATTTCAAAAGATTCAGAACTCAATCCACTCTAGCAGCATTTTTGCATGGAAATATGTTCTATATTTCAAAAATACTTCAGCAATAAAATCTTTCATTTTATCAAGTTGTCTATAAATTGGTAAGCAATTTTGAATTGCAAACATTTTATTTGGAAAATTAACTTAATCAATGAAGTTTTTTTGACTATTGGAAATGTAAATGTCAGAAAAGATGCTTATGCTTCATGGTTGCCTTTAAACTCCTCCTTATAATAAAATCTCCATACTTACTGCTTTTCACCATATAAACAGAAAATTGAATGAGTGATGAAAGTATACCACACGGTTTGTGCAAAGCAAATCAAAACCAACTTTTTCACTCTTTCAGAAGTTTCAGGGTTTTTCTTATTAATTAGGCCTTCAAATTATAAATGTTTATGCAGATTTCTAAAGCTTCATCAAAGGTCCTTACAGCATAATGCAATTAAGTTTTAGTTGATTAAGCAATTATAAATAAATGAGATTTTTTCTGTGTGAACAATGCACACAGATAAACTGGTTTGTGGAACTAATATGATAAAAGGAATGCTGTGGGAGGGTTGTCACATGTATTATGCAAACTTAGAAAATCCTCGGAATGTGGAACTTTAAACATTCTGTTCTCCCTCTGGTGTCTATTGATTTTTTGATAGGGAAAACCAGATAAGATATAAATTATTGCCCATTTTTTTCCTCTTTAAGTCAATTATTCACCATAAGTCATGGCTAGGAGATATTTGCATGTTAAATTCAGGCTGAGCTATGGAAAAAAATTTGTTCTTTGTACTCAGAAAACATTTTAATTAAATGTTTATGAATATGAAACAAGTAATAAATGCATTTTGTTTGTTCAAGAGATTACTGATGGATGACAATATTCTAAATTGGAACAGACTTACATTTTCTTTAAAGTATTTTAAAGCTTTCAGTGCTTAATGTAGAACAATGATTTTCTAACTTTAAAGTAGACTCTGCAGAAAATAGTATGCACATTTTTATTCTTGGTGCTATTATTTCTACTAGAGACTAATGTGTATGTAGACCATGCAACCTAAAGTAGGTGTCAGAATACTCAGGCCGCATGCTTATCCTCCTTAATTTGTTTCACAAGACACGCATTTATTTGAAGACATTCCAGTCATTTGACACCAAATGTTGCATGCTGAGCAGGGCATATCTGACCCGGAAGTCTGAAAAAGAAGAATGTTTATTCATATCTATATCTGATAGATAAGAGATAGCGTGTAACCAGGTTTTGCTAATGAAGCACCAAATGCTTTCCTGACAGACATACAAGTTTTAAAACTGCGCTGATTAAGGTCTTATATCTTACGGATCATGCTGCTCTTGTGACTTCAGTAATGCTTTCCCCACATACTGTAAGCAAAATGAAGACAATGGGATCATTTAGATGAAGCACATATTTAAAGATTTTGCCGCAATTTGGTCACAGGCTTTTTCCTTCTAGAATCCAGCCTAACTCAACACAGGACTCATTTGCCTAAATTAAGTGGTAGATCTTCTGCTGTAAATGGGAAAATTGCTTTGATAACTGAACTTGATTTTAATAGTATCCCTAGTGTTTCATTCTAAATGAAATAATCTTTCTAACCTCTCTGATTTCAGCTTGTTTTGACATTAACAAGGAATTTATCCTGATCAAAATAATACTTAGATTTTGGCTTAGTTTTTAAGGAACTGAAGATAAGGTGGTCCAACTCCGTGTCTGTCTGCCACTAATTTATTTTGGGTATGGTGACCCGGTTAAACTATTTGAAAAATCAAAGCTAAATAAATCTTACTGAGTTTTGTTATAATCCATGGTTATAT
>VZTE01003434.1:1216693-1295106 GCA_013397775.1 Eulacestoma nigropectus | reverse complement strand
ATGTTTGTATGTATATATATATATATGCATATTTTTTCTCATCCAGGAATTTGTTGAACACTTTTCTCTTTATCACATCCTTGCCAATTTGTTTAAAGTAAAAGGCAGCATATATAGACTTGATGTAGCATATTATGCAGTGATGCACAAATATACCAGAAAGAAAGAGAAGTTCATTCTTAGTTTCATAGAAGATATCATATTTTTTTCTCCTGTTTAAAAAGAGGAATGAAATACACTTCTCTGAAACTTTTTTTTTTTTTCTAAATGACCTTAATATTTCCTTCAGCTAATATTAAGGTATTAAACTAAGACTTCAAAACTTTTACATTTGAAAGTTGTTTATGAAATTAAATTTTTAATTTAAAAAATGCTAGTAAGAAATATTTTGTTCCCAAAGTGTTCCAATAGCGATCCGTATTATTAAATTATTTTTTCTCTCATGCCAAATTGCAACTACAGCCACATTTTCCTGATGCATATTACTTTTTGATGAACTTGTATTTTTCAATAGAAAACACATTTATTGGAAAAACCTCAGAGCAACTTTTCTGTACATATGAGATACAAGTTCCTCTCATACTGACAGAAAATTGAGAGATCATTTCTTAGGGATGGATACACAGGGGAAAATGAAGAATCCAGGCAGGAATGCTGATATTTTGGTTTTGATTATTTCATCAAAAACTTGGAACTCACTGCTCTTTGTTTATGACAAATCACATTCTTTTTCTTACCTCAGGTATAAAAATTTAATTACCCAAATATTCTTTCATTGATTTAATATGTTTCCCTATTGGCAAAAGGTTCAGCAGTATATTTTCCAGCCCATTTCATAGTTCAATTTTGAATGGGTCTAGTTGCAGGATTTCATTCCTCTTTTCAGCTGCAGAATTGATCTTGCAATCTTAAATGTTTCTTAATGGTCATTTTAAATGCAATTTGTTCCTTTACAGCTTTTTAAATGTAGTTTGAATAGTATTGTTATTCTTTTATTGTATAAGGATAGGCAACATGTTATACCAAAAGGACCTAGCAATTTATAGCAAGATGTGTTCAGGCTTGATCAGTGGTCTCATTTTTTATCTGACTTGCCAACAGTAGTTATGGGCAATATTTGCATTTCAATATCTATCTATCTACATCTATCTCTCTTTATATATATGTAAAGATAATGCCATGGACCCCTCAAAGATGACACAGTAACAACAAAAAATATAAAAAATGGCAAAATGAAAAGTTGTCTTCTTCATTAACTTCGGCAGTGTGATGTTAATAACAAAAAATTCCTTAAGTTATTATTTCATATGTATGCATTAATATACTGCTATTTTAACCCTTCTTCGTGACTTTTTAAATCTCCTCTTTAATTGTTCTCACCTGGACACTGCAAAAGCCTTTAGAAGGCTGTACGGAGGAAGGCGGGACGAAGTGAGAATAGGGCTATAAGGGCGTTGGGAACCATCCTAACCTCTGTTTGAATGCACTTCACTTGTTATAAAGACTCTTTTCTTCACAGCAAGTAAGACTAGAGTTCACACAACAGTCTTGAGTAAATAAGTCACAGAATAAATCATGCTTTCTTTCATTAGTTTAAAATCAAACCAAATTATTCAAAATTATTTGAATTTGACACCAGTAAGAAGCCATCTTGTCTTTACTTTCTTCTACAGTTACTGTTCTGGTGAGTACCTCCAATATTGCCACATGCTTACATAGAACTTAAAAGTCAGAAAGGGATCTGACAGCAGGAAAAGTGGAAATTCTGAGGGTGTTGGTTTCTGGATACAGGTATAGGAAGGCTCCAATTCTAAGTTTCAAGGTGATCAGAGATTCTCATTGGTGAGATTACCCTAGGACCAGCTGCCTGTGGCCATTCAGAATCCTATCAGATTCTAAATTTAGCACTTCTAATTTTGCACATTGAGTGCTTCCACTGCATGTCCCAGTACCTCACTTATAAGTGTGCTGCCATAAATCAGCAGTCACTGCAGACCTAAAACCTTCCCAAAGGGGTAGAAGACATGCTGGAGCTCTCCCTACTACTTGGAGCAGAACCAAAAAGGAGTTCCAGATGGTAGGTTTTCAAATTGAGAACAGTCTGATTACCTCTACATTAAAGGCCAGTGCAGCCCAAATTGAGGACAGAGTTTTCATTTGCTACAACCTTCTAGGGCTCAGGACTGTGTGTCCACACTGCTTCTTTACTGGCAACAAAATTCACACAGGTGCCAATCCTGCATGCCTGCCAGGCATGCACAGAAACTAATGAAGTAACCTGCATCCGCATTACAAGGACAGTGCTCTGAATTGTGCCTTGGCATGTGACTTCAACCTCTGAGCTATTAAGTATTCAAAAATTTTTTAATACACCAGTGGAGACCTTAAGTGTATAACACATGACAAATCTTCATCAAAAATAAGCCTTTATCATTTGTCATTAAATCACTAATCAAGTCTACATATCTTTACTGGGTTGGACCACAGTAGATTTCACCTTTATATTTGTTTACATTTGCCTGTGTTTCAATTTTTTTTTTCAGTGCTGGATCATCTTTACTACAACTGAGAGCAAACAACTGAACAGTGATTCACGCAGGATTTGAAGGAAAGGAAAGGGAAAGGTCCTTCATGATTAAACTTGCAATAGCTTGTTATGTTGGTTTCTTGAGATGATATACTGGCATCATGATGTATGGCAACCCTACTCCCCCATAGCTACAATTATAGAAAGTAGACTCTTTTAATGGGTGCCATAAATTTTACATTGAAAAGCCTTTCCAAATTTTCCTCTTTCAGTAGCAGTAGGGGATCCAAAAACCCATCAATTTTTATCTATAGTAATATTTTTAGCAGGCATGTCCAGGGCTGAAACCTCCTAAAAACCAGATCCTGGGGTAATGAAAATCAATACAGGCCTGTTGATACGATAACATTAGCCTGATAAGAATGTAAGTCTTACACTAAGGCAATAATTAGAGTTTTGCACACCTCTAATTTTTTGCTGAATTGAGAAATACCTTTCTGGATGCATTCAGGTAAATCCATCTGCAGATAGAAATGGATTTAGCTTTGTTCCAGTAAAGATGATTAATTTTCTTTTTGGGCTTGCCTTGTTGAAGAATGATAGATAACACTCTTCCTACTCTTATCTCAGCTGACTGGCCTGCCTCTGGTCTATTCTCTGGTTTAAAGAAGAGGAAGGAGAATTTCTGTGACAAGATTCTTTGGTAGCACCTCCAAAAAAAAACTGCCCAGCTTGATAGGCTAGCCTGCAGGGACTGTAGGAAAAGTAACAGTGTGTCTAGAAGGTCTCACAATGCTATTTGTCCAATGCTAATCTTTCTCAAAGCAACCTCTTCAAATATTTGGTTGTATTTGAAGAGTTTAAAAAATCTGATTTTTTTTCTATCAGCAATAATAACATCATAATATTCAAAATTATGGTAAGTTCAGTTGTAGAAATCATCAAATCGACTGCAATGATAACCCTAATATCAGTACAGAAATTCTTGCAGTGTACTACCACATTCGTATCACAGTAGACTTCATAGGTGATGGAAATGTTTTGCTATTGTTAGAAAACTGTACAGACATGCACATGGAACACATATCTAAAATATATTTCAATAGCATTCAACAAGTGAAGTTACCTTGACAGCTCTTCTTGCATAAACACAATGAGTTGTGGGATTAAGTCTTTTTCCTCAAATTACCACAAGGGCAGTAGAAGTTTGAATCGACTTTCTGTCTTCTATCACTTGCTGATTTTACTTGGACTAAATATGCTTTGAAAAAATTGTGATATGGGTGCAGTTTCATTACACCTTTATCAGAATTTCACCTGCTCAAAACAACCTCATGTCTATATATCTATATATCTATAATCATCTATATATCTATATATTTATCTATATATCTATGTATCTGTATATCTANACTTGCTGATTTTACTTGGACTAAATATGCTTTGAAAAAATTGTGATATGGGTGCAGTTTCATTACACCTTTATCAGAATTTCACCTGCTCAAAACAACCTCATGTCTATATATCTATATATCTATAATCATCTATATATCTATATATTTATCTATACATCTATGTATCTGTATATCTATATATAGATATAGATATATGTATTCTGTTAGTCTCTTGAGAGATTCCTTGATGCAAGTTCAGTCTTACCTTGCATATGTTAGAAGTAAGTCTGGATCTTACCCCTCATATTTTCAGTATTTGCAGGGCAAAAGGAAAGTGTAAAATAAGAAGGATAGTTGCGGTACACTTACACTGCAGCTGCCAAAATACTGTGTTGGTAGAGCCCCTAACCGTGCGTTGTCATAACCATATTGGTACTACTACTTGTAATTTGGAAACTACCTCAGTTGTGTGTATAATCAAATAATTTCTGCAGCTGTATTGCAGAATCTCTTAGTCCTAGATTTTCACACAATACTTGTTGCTGTTTTGTAAGAGGCTGGGCAGGAGGTAGGTGTTGTTTCATAGCATTTTACCTGGAGTGTTTTTTCTTCATTGTCTTGAAAAGTTATAGAGCTAGGGTTTCCCTTTAGATGTTGCTTTATAATACAGTTGGTCTAAATTGGTTTTGGTTGACTAGTAGTGTTAGAAGACAAGACAAATTATCATGGAGGTTGCTGTCTTGCTCTGAGAATGTCAAAGAATGTCTGTTTTTCTTGGCAGAAATTATATGAGAGAAAAATTGAGAGATTTTTCTCTGGAGTGAATGATGGAATAATTGCTTGATAAATACTGGTTAGTCTGATATCATTTTTTGTTTTGAGAATTGATGGTTTAGATAGAATAATAGGATTAGCTCTTGGAAGTTGTGACAACCTTCTATTACCTATTAATAAACCAAAAGCATTTATTATTAATATTTAATAGTACTTAAAATATACAGTCTCAGATTAAAAGATAAAAAATCTAGGAATTATGTCATTGAATTTGGTTAAATGAGGCTTGCAATTTCCATCTTACTTTTATAATCTTTCCTTATATTATGATGAAGATACTGAACACTTTAAATCATTACCGTTCTGTCTTCATGCAAGGCAGGAAATAACTTGAAGTTACTGTGAAGTATTTAAGAAGTACTTTAAAACCTCTTGCTTGTGTTATTCTGGAAATCTGTTTTTGGATGCTATTTTTTAGAGCAGGAAGAGTGGTGAGGAGACAGAAATATTTCATGTTATTTTGACTTCATAGGATTTAATTTTTAAAAGTATTTAAATAAAAGGATTTGAATATTTACATTGGATAAGTAACTATAAACTAAAATACTAAAATACTGTTTTATAAATAGAATGGCTTACATAAAGGCATCTTCTGTTTCCAGTTGTAGGCAGTAGCAAAATGATCTTTGATCACTACTGCAGCACATTCAACAGTAGGATTGTAACGTGTATTTATTTAAAGTCTAATAAGAGTCATTTCAGTCACAAACTGATGGTTTTTTTAAAATGTTTAAATTTTTAATGAAACAAAATCTCTGGTAAAATACTACATGTGTTCTCTAACAGAGTCTACACCAGAAAAATGTCTCCATCATTACTGGTAAAATGTGAATAAAAATATGTGTGAAAACAGTCTTCTCTTTGAAGATAGGAAAAATGAGAAAATGTAACACAACATAGGCTTGAGAAGAAGCGTTGAATTATTAAAATAGGGGCTCATAAATTAGCATGTTCTAGCTCATTCTTTAGTTTCTGAAAATTATTTGACTGGGATGAGTTTGTGTCAGGAATGTTTGCTCATAGATGAGGAAATGAAAGAAAAATGCAGAGAAATCACCCAAAGAACAAGGTCCCAACAACCAAAATCTTTGCACCATGGAAATACCTCTGTATTTGTTTATTTTTACGAGAAAGAAATATGAATTAAAATATCTATTACTGGCTGAAGGAGTCAAAAGGGAGCGACTGGAAGTTTAAATAAATTCCACATGATGGCTGACAGGGAATCTTTCTAAGACTTTTCATTTTCCTTCGGCAGAGCTCAGTTTTCATCAAGAAAACTCTCTTCCTGACCAGCATGAGCTAAAACAATGGATAGGTGTTATTTTGCCCAAGAGGTACAACATCTTTGGTCTTTCTGTTCTTGCGTTGCGCCTCCTGGGATGGAAGTGATCCTGGAGACCTGGGAGCTCTTCCCTAGTTGGGCAGCTGGTGCTCGACTTTCTTGGAGGGGAAGTGTGGCCCTTGTCACCGGTGCAAAGAGGCAGTGAGGGTGCATGCTGTGGCATGGAAAGTACTGAGGTGAGGAGCTGGAAGATATCTTGGAAGCACTGCAGCACAGGAGTCCCACTTAGTTGCTGGTTTTGTGTTAGAGGTTGAACTGATAGTTTTATTTGTATAAAATTTCTCTCTCAGCCACTTGGGGAGCGTGCTATGCAGTAAAGCTGAGATAGACCCCGCCCAAAGCTCTGGTCAGCTCTGGGTGGTGTCTCAGCAGCATTTAAGAGTTTGGCCTCCTGCTGCACCATCCTGTGTTTATAACTGTCAGCCAGGGCTGGAGCACCCCTGGCATGTCCTGAGCCCTTGGACCTGCAAGGAGCTGCTCTGTGAAGGGCAAGAATTGCCTTCTGGTGGGGTCAAAATGTCAGCCTGTCTCCTGCTCCCCACTACGCTGAGCCACAGCTGGCTGCAGCTCATCTTGGGTGGGAAGCAGGACCTGGGAAAGAAAACCAGCAGCACTGGTTCACCTCCCTTCTTCATCTCTGCTGTGGTGTCAGCTCAGCAGCAGCCACCACGTTCCTAGCACAAGAGTCTTCCTCTAAGGACTGGAAGAGAAAGGTCCTCCCTTCTTGCATTTTGAGTCTGGCTGCAAGCAGAGTCCCACTGGTTTCAATAATTTAGGTGGAGCAGAGTTCAGGATTTAACCTGGGGCTCAATTTACAGATAAATTAAAGAGAGAGCTTAGATTTTGTGTAAATTTCTCACAGTTTTTCAAGAGATTTGGCAGAGTTTAGTATGCATTCATGCCTTCAGGCTGAAGATTTAATTGAAGATGCATAGATGGTTGCTCACAGTCCCAACAGGAAGTCCCTCAGTTATCTAGTAATCATCCCAGCCAGTCTCTTCCAGAGGGTGGCTCAGAGCAGGATTTTAACTTAAATGTACCAAGAACCCATCTTTCACTCCTGACTGATTAGTCATGCAATACTGCTGTTGCAGAATGTGCTTGCAGTAGAGAAGAAAAAATAAGCCAGGTAAAGCTCAGTTCTTTCTTCCAGAAAAAGGATTAGTTTCTTCAGGGAGAAAACACAGTAATGATCAAAATATAGGAAATAAATTAAATTAAATTAAATTTAAAAAAAACCTAAAAAACAAACCGTTACTGCTGTGGTGAAAATTTTTTGAATTACTTTTGTTTATTCATTCATTTTCAGATCCTTGTCACTGTTTAATGTAAAAATTATTTCATGTTTTTGTGGTAGTGATGTTTTCTGCAAAGAAAATGCTCCAAGAGTAGGAGATTGACCCGCTGTTCCCAATTAGAGGAACCTGGCTCCAAAAGCTCTGTACTTATTGGATGTATATATTATTAATTTCTGGATTACACTTATTCTTGGTGAATATAATGCATCATCCCATCTCTGAAAAGCCTGTGTTAAATGACACTTCCTAAAGTTATCAGAGGAAAAGAAATACCACTTCTTCCTGTTTAATGGTAAAATTTAAAATTTATTATTAAAATAATTTATTTCAAAGAGAACAAAGTCTTCCAAAAATTGAAAGCTTGAGGGGAGAAGAAAAACTTAAGATGTTAAAAAAACTGGATGAAAAATAATTTCACAATTTCACCTGAATTGTCGCAGTAATTACTGAACTTTTTAGAAAGAGGATTAATTTATTATTTCATATTATGACATTCTGGTAGTAATCACATATGTATCATAAAGATAATATCTTTTTTTAAATTTTGGTTGGGATTATATAGAGCTGGTTAAAGTACTTTCCTGTTTCCAGTTGATATTATTTCCAAGTTATGCACAGAAGTTATAATGTGATAATGGGAAGTGGGATAGTATAACAAAATATAAACTGAAATTAATGTCAAAAACCAAGTTTTGCTTTAAAAATTTCCCAATAAAATTTTAAACAAAATATAAAGAATAATGAAAATCTGGGATCAAAATAGAAAACATTTTAATGAAAATAGTTGAACAATTTTGATTCCTCTGTGAAAAAAGAATTGCTTGAAGACACTCACTAGGGAAAATGAAGTGTAGTTTTCTTCCACTAGAGACGTGTGCTTTATTTACTGCTAAAGAAAAGCACCTTGCATTTATATTTAACATGTTGCTGTTACAATTTTCTTCTTCGCCTTCTCTGGTCTTACAGCCAAGAAGAACTAAGCATAGCTTCTTTTGAAACCTCTTAATAATTTCTTGTAATCTGAATGCCAAATAATAAGACAGAAACATCATCCCACAATGGAATATTGTGCCAAAGAAGTACAAAGAGTAGACATTGAGCCTCATTGACAAAAAGCACCATAATCTGTTGACCCATCTCTCTTTGACAAAAAGAATGACTTTGACTCTCGTTTATTCAAAGTTTTTTTTAATTTGGTTCTGTCTCCTTGTATAATGGCAGGCCCACATACAAGACTGTTTAGTTTTCTACATTACTTTGTGCTCTAGGTAAGAGAAGACCAGTAAGGAAGGGCAGCAGCAAGGAATGGGGAGTAAAAGAGATGATAGACTGAAGAGAAAACAAAAGAACAAAGAAACTGCTAGTTTCACAAGTAGCCCATGAGTAGTATGTATTGTTCCACTTTTATAAAGCTAAAAATCTGTAAGGCTGGCTGGGATATTTGTGTTTTGGACAAAGAAGCGTGTAAGAGAGGTCTCCAAGGAGCTGCCTTGAGCATCCCTCTGGGTTTGCTCCACAGGTAGTGGCTCACTTAGGACAGAACCACCTGCTCTGGCTCTCACCAATCTGAGGTTTTTTTGATTTTTTTTCTTACCACCTCACTGTGTTCAAGGCACGCATGCAGGGACAACAGGAAGCTCTAAAAAGAGGTAAGAGTTTTCTGACTATTCTTGCAAAGAACCCCCTGCACAAATCTTATGGAAGAAGGAATTTTTAGATTGTGTGGTGTTTTTTGAAAAGCTTTTATTTTTCTGTCACATTTGCCTCTTCTTCCGTATTTTGACATCAAATCACAATAAGAGTGTCTAAGAGACCACCGACAAAACAAAGGAGTTACAAGGCCAAGCTTTTAAGAAAAATACTTACAAGGTATTAGGTGAGTCTTGGGCCATTTTTCATCAGCATGTGTGCCCTGAGATGTTGCTTCAGAAATTGTTTTGAAGGAAGCTGTTTCACTAGAAAGTTTGGCAAACAAACCCCTCCTTCTGTCACCCCTCAAGTTCCTATCAGTTGCAGCTTTGCCTTCCCAAGGCTCCCACTGCTGCCTTGACTGCCCACTGCCACCTGCTCAACTGGACCAGAGCCCTAGTGATTGGCTGCAGAAAGTTTAATAGGTAGTAAATGAGGCAGTTTGGACCATGAAATGTTTGTTTTGAGAGAAAGTGAATGAAAGATGAAACAAACGGCATCTTTTACATTAGTATGAGCCAAGAGGTAGCAGATTTTGTCCCAGTTTTTGCACATATTTTTATGTTTACTTATCATAATATGAATGTATGAGATATATATAAATTATTTAGATGTAAATAATGTAAATGCAATGTAAAACTTTATTCTTTACAAAAGTGGTGTTTACATTTTTAAAGTTCTAGGGAACTTTGCTGGCTGAAGCCCTCAGGTTTTCTGTATCCATGACTGTAACCCACAGACACTGGTTTAAATTTAATTTTGTAGATTGCTGGTATGATTTGGCTTTCTAAGGACCCATTTTCAAGCTCCTTTCTGTAACTGTGAGAAAGGGAAATTTAAAGATAAAATTGTAATGACCCTCAAGAAAGTGGAGTGCGGAACAATGGAATAAGTTATGACAGAAGTGTGTAGTATGGGCTTCTGGTGGAGCACAACACTGTTGGTCATATGTGTATGTGTGTGTCAATATTTATGCTTCAAGACTAAAATCTCTTAAGAGATATTGAGTTCATATTAGAATAACCTGGAAGATACATCAGAATATGTCTTCCGACTTAAACCACCAAAATCTCAAATTGTGACAAATGATCCTATCTAGTAGTGATGTTCTTCCTTTTATTAACAGAAAGCACATTTGGAAGACAGAGATCATCCAAATAAAATAATTAAAATAGATGAAGAACTTGTTACACTTAATTACATATGATTTTGGGATGTTATAGAATCAGTAGTCAGCACATTAAACATCATGATCTTCAAATGTGTGTGCAGCACTGAGTACAAACTGTGGAGGGGGCAGAACAAGTAAAATAACCATATCCAGGCAGATCCTGCAAATGCTGAGTTCTTTTTCCCCCCAGAAAGGAGGCTTAGTCAATAATTAAAATAAGCAATCCATATTTGACTTAAGACAAAAAGAGCTGTTTTTCCTTTTCATTTGGCTTTGCTTTGGCAGTCAAATTTAAGCATAAATATGCTGTCTTTGAGAGCTGCTTTTACCATGAAGGCACTTGACATGCAAATCTGCAACAAAAATTTAGCCTAAAAATGGCATTGCACAAAGATTACTGTTACATCTCCCTCTGTAGCCAGAAAAAATATGGAAAAGATAACTTGTTTCAGAATGAACTATAAATCAAGAAAAACTGGCACAAATTATTGTAGTCTGATAAAAAAAAAAACCTTGCACCTTAAACTGGAGCACAATGTTGTTAACTAATGCAGGCATAATCTTTATTATTTTGAGGATATTGAAAATAGATGATAGGTAAATTTAATGACATACAGAATTTTCAATGAAAAAATGCAAGCATGGATCTTTAGGAGTTTGCAAACTTACTTTGCCAAATTTGCCTCTCTTTTTGCTTGTGACTCGAGCTCTTTTCTAGAAAGCTCTATTAGTTCAGAATCTCCTCTTGCTTGTGGTAGGCTACCATTTTACACCACATCACTTCACTGATATCAGTATCTGCAGAAGCTATAAAGACAGTGGCAGGACAGACCCTGTGTGTGAGTGCTTGATGTGATGTTCAGTCCACTCCTGTCACTAGGATGTAATTTGCAGAGACTTTGGCAGGATTTCTGCATGCCGTGTCGTCAAGAGAGCCAGACTCATACTATGTGCGTGTGTTCTCTCTCGAATGGCAGTAAGTTCCTAGGTAAGAGCTGGTGTAAAGGAGATAAGTAGTAGACCGTTAGTTTTAAAATAAATAACTTACTATTACCAATTCCCTGCTAACTCTTTAATTCTCTCCCGGTTAGCTCTAATTCTCTAGAATCACCTGCCTGGGAATTTGAAGTTATTCTTCCAACTCAGTGGAATGAGTTTAGTTCTTCACAGCATGAGCCTATGTAAAAGAAAAAAAATACTTTCTAAGCACTTTAATTGTTTCAATGTCTTGATTTTTTTTCTTAGTTTGGAATTAAAATGTATTTAAACTCCCCAAATTATTTGTAAACTACTGTGCGTTGTAAGCATGCATTTTTCTAAACTTTCCATTAGTGACCATCTTTTGATCAAGGAAGAGGACAGTAGGAAATATTTTAATAAATACTTAGTACTAAATAATTGAAAGTATTACTTATTTGGGAGTAGATCCCTGTATTAACTATCTGCATAATGGATATCTGGTTCCAATGATGCTGCATAAGCTATTGCTATTTGAAATAAGGCCACAACAAGTTGGTCTAAAACATTTAGAGGTTATGAACTGACCTACAGCAGAGTTAACTTAGAGTCAGCCGTTCCTGTTCCTTGACAGATCTTCTCTTTATTCTCTACTTTTAGCTGTTTCTGGTGTGTACTTTAACTTTGGTTATATTCTTTAGACTTGAAGAGCACGTTCCTGCATTGGATCTTAATTAATTAATCCACAGCCCAGTGTAAGAATTTATACTAGTAATTATGTTTTCTTTCTGAATTTAATTGAAAGTATTTTTTGTGTGAACTGCTGTTAGTGAATTTTAATTTTATTTTATACACTTTCATATGTAAAATAGTGTACAGGTGCAGATATAGCTGTCTGGAGTAACAGCTGCAAGAGGCAGAAACTCAAACATGAAATCACAGCAATGATTTTTCTGAAAGTATTGTCTGAAGTCTTCAACATAAGAGAACACTTTAAGACTTGTACCTTTAGTTGGCGTTAGAAATGGTTTTGTTCAGAACAGAACACTGAAAGCAGGTTAAATTAGCAGTAATATCTCTCAAATGTTTCTCTTCAAAGCCTCAGCGAATTCTGTGTTCTCTAAGTTAAGGAATAAATTGTCTCCCCATCTCAACTTGTAGTTTATGTCATTTGGTGGGGTCACATCTCACACCTGGAAAGCACAGCTTTGTAGCAGTCATCTGTCAGTCCATCTTGGAATACTTACAGAAAAAATAAACTGTACTGTTTAGTAAATTGCCTGTGCCCTTGGATAGTGTGGTTGTTTTTGGTTTGGCTTTGTTTTGTTTTATTTTGCGTTGTGTTGTTTCATTTTGTTTTCCCTGAGGAAGTAAGAGTATTTAGAAGTCATTTTGATTATCCCTTCTACCATTAGGAAGCTGCTAGACAAGAAAAGAGTTTCAGATCAACTTTTAGCTTATCCCTAAAGTCTTTTGAAAGACACAAGTGTAAAGAAAATAAGACATTTCACACTTTCCACATCCATTTTTTTGTATTACATATTAACCTTTTCGATTCTCTGAAAGATTTCCTGATGTCTTGGATTAACATAAGAATAGGTTTTCAGAACTCACAATGAAGATAATGTAGTTCATATGGTCACTTCATTATTCTAACATCTTATCAAATGAGGTCTGGGCTTTTTCCCAGTTCTCCTTTTGCTGTCTACCTAGAACACATTTTTCCCCATAGGACTGTCACTTTGCATTGAGTTTGTCTGCTATTGTCTTCACTTCAATTTGCAATTGACTGCAAAGATTATTTTTTATATACCTGTATGGAGGACACCATATAAACATAATTTGTGTTGAATTACATAATAAAAAGCCTATTAGTGTGAATACCTTCTTTCAAGGTTGTCATAATGTGTCCTTTTGAAGAAGTAGCTAGTTCAGTACCATGCTAACAGTGATCATTTAAAATGTAATATACGTGAATTGCTTTATTTTACATTTGTAATGGGGTATTCTGAACTTTGTATCAAGGTCATTTTTGCACAATACCAATAACCAACACTACTGCTGTGAGACAGCCTAATAAATTATCATTTATGTTGGCTTTAACCTAACTTAATGGCTAATTTTCTTTAAGAATATTCATACTAAACTTCATTACTTATGAAAATACTGAAGATCATTCCACTGTCTTTTGGTATACTGTCTGTTATTCTGCCATTACCTGTCACGCTATTGCTCTGTATCTGAAAGTAGTGGAGATGGAAACCCATCTCAAGTATCACTTGAACCCAGTTCTGCTCCTATAACACTCCTGCCTGGTGTGTAGAGACTGAGCTACCTAAGGCTGGGTCAGTGACAGTGATGTCATTTTTACTTCTTTCTAAAGCAGGAAAAGTGCTTTCCTCCTTGAAAAGCAAGCCACTGTGATTTCCTACATCAGCAGCAAATAGAATTAAGCTAAATAGTTACCAGGTTGAAGTCTGGTTTCATAAGGGAGCAAGGCACATATAGATATTTGGTCTATCCAGTTGGAAGTTTTTCAGGCAAATTATCGAAACCTAAACTTAGGTGCAGTCTTTCTTCACAGAGCAATTTGTTTACTGTGAATGAGTAAATAATAAGTGCATCAAAAACTGGCCTGCAGCCTATTTTAGGTGTGCTACTCCTACACATAATCAAATTCACACAGAGTAATGCAATTACTTGTTCTAAAAAGATTCGTATACTAAAGAAAAAGAATAGAACGATCTTTTTGTAAACCTCAATTCAAGAGCAGGTACCTTTAATGATATTCTGCACTTTGCTTTTCATCTGCAATGTTAGAAGCACTTGGAGTAATTTAATCTTACACTGTTCTATAGGTGACAAAACAGACTTGAGACTACCCTGACATAATAAAATAACTCGGCTTCTTGCTTTGCCATGTTCTGTTTAAAATGAAAAGCACACTGTCTCCCTCATATCATTTGTAACCCTACATTATTTTGTGTATATTCCTCACTCAGCAATCAAGTCCCTCTCTTAAACACATGTATTTGCAGTTCTATAGCTCTTTAGAGGTGTTTGGACCTGAAAACATGCCCTGGTATGGTGCTTATCCCCTCATGCACCCAGGCATTCCGTGTAAAGAGATGAGTCTGCAGAATGGAGATTAATGTTATTTTCATGTTTTTTACTATGAGGATTGGCCTCCAGAAAATTATCTCCTTGGCTCGCTCACTTCTTTGTATATAGATATTTGCACAGATTTCCAGAATTTTAGAACAGAAAATTTGCATGAAATTCAATCAATCCTCAACCTTCTCTTCTTGAAATCTTAATTTACATAACTTCTAGCTTTATAGCAGTTTACATGACAACACAGTGCTCCAAATAATTTATTCCAGCTGCCTAAGAAATCATCAAATGGGTTTCTCTCTGGATTTTAAATATCAAAGCTTCTTTTACTGTAGTCTAAATAATTCTGAAAACATTTTTTACAGATTTTCATGTATCTGCAAATGAAATACGTCTGTAGAACAAATTGTTCTTAAATGCATAGTTGCAAATGGAAAAATAGGTAAAATCCACAGTTATGTAAATTGTTTTAAATCCAGGAGAATCAAGCAAAAGAAATTTTGTTATTCTAAACCTTCTTGAAGAAAAAATGAAACAGAGCAGTGATGGCTAAATGGCAGCAAGGTGAGAAGGATCCTTTCTTAGAGCAGGTAGAAGAGTAGGTAAATGGTCTAGAATACAAACAGTTATGATTGATATAAATGAAATGGTATCAACACTTTCTCTCTATCAGTGGATTACTGAAAGCAGCTGTGACTTGTGGCTATTCCCATCCTTTTCCAACTGAAAGTGTATTGTATTCTGTGTCTGAAAACAGTCTGAGTGAATTCGAACAAAGGCACCTCCTGCAGACTTTGGCTAACAACCCAATGGTTGACACCAACACCTCCACATGAATTCCTAGAAGGTCTTGAAATATCCATCCTGTAAGGAATGTGAACATATAATTTTCTTTGGACTAACAAGTCACCTTCCTTAAGCATTGTAATGATTCGATGACCATGACCATGAAGATTTTCCCATCTGTTTTATGCAATATTTTGTTGTTTTGATACTGTTGAAGAGTCTAAAACTTCCAAAACAACTGAAGTAGGAAATCTGAGCCCAAATCATCCAATCTGGATTTCTTTTTCCTTGATGCAGTTAGTTCCTTTTGTATCTGTGGTGCTTTGAAGAAACATCTTGCATCACATTATCAGTTTTGCTACCAAGTCATCTATTTGACAAGATTAAAAAAAGCTGTTGTAGCCCTTTAAGAAATCTGCATCCTGTTTTGTAAGCAGCACCAACTCTATGTTGCAATTGCTTTCATTGCTGCTATTACCTTTCGGGCAGCACTTGGACTGAATGTGATAAATCAGTTCAGTAACCAAGACTTTTCTGAGGAAACGTGGTGCAGAATACTTCCAGCTTCTTGATCATCGCCCTAGCCATCAGGAGAAGAAGAAAGCCAAACTAATAACTCAGGAGAGCAGAAGAACCTTTGGGAACTCTTTCCTGGCACCTGCTTATCACACTTTGGGTTTTCCTACAGCAGTTCTATACAGTGAGAAATTTAAAAGCTGGAAATAGGTTGTGCTCATGCTGAGTGATCAGAACTCCTGCTGCCCCTGCATGCTGTCATGAGACAATAATTTTGAATTTTTAAAACCACCCAAAACTTAAATATATTTTTAGAAATAGGATGCCAGGTCTTTCCTTTTTTTTAATTATAATTTTATTTTATTTTTAGCTTTTCCCCTCTTGACAGAGTAAGCATTACACATATTTCATTTGCATTGGAAGTTTTTATGCAGATAAGCAACTGTTTTAAGTTTTAGAAGGAAAACAGTTTTGTTAATTGATTAACATTATGCCCAATGAGATCTGTGGTTTTTTGTAGCAAATTTAGGAATCAATGTGGACAAACTGACATGTACCTAGCTGCTGCTAAAGATGGTGAAAGTTGACTAGAAACAAATTTATGTCCAGGTTTCGGTGGCTCTGCCTATTTCTGCACCTGTTTGCCGGCCGCTGTGAAACAGCAGCAAAAAGAACAGGGAGTTGCCACTGCACCTGCTGTGTAGCACATTGCACTTTCTGAGATGGAAAGACTTCCTGGTGATTCATTCACAGAATTTTGAGAAAGTGGCTGAGAATGTGGCATTGTTTAAATGTTGGAGGCTCGTCTTGTCTTTTACAACAAAGCGATTTTTTTGGTCTGGCTCTCTTGGGCCCTACCTCACCAACACTTAGAAAATTAGGACTGATATCTAATTATGAACATACAATGTTGTTATATTCATTTAGTGGAACTAGAAATGTACAAGATATTGTTGATTATGAGTTCAGGAAAAATGAAGTTTCCTTGCACTGAATGTCTATACACAAACTGATCGATTATCGCCTCTGTAATGTCCTATGTGGGATTGCCTCTTAATAAGGTCTACTGAACATATTGTTAATAGAATATCTATTTGAGATTTTAGATTACCCTTCATTCTATAGATATAAAAGACTGGCAAGTTAACAATGACCAAAACATCCATTCAAAATGATTTGTAAGTGTTAAAACAAAAAAAATATCATTTTATCTCAGACTGTCTTAGGTGTAACACAGGATGTAAATATTTCATCTGATAATTGCTGCATTAAATCTGGAAAATAGAGACTATTCTTTGCATAAATACCTCATTCTTTTATTGAAAAAAAAAAGTAGAAAGAGATTAGTTTTGCTACCCTTGCTGTTGTTGCTCTGAATTCCTCTCTGCTGCCTGCTTATTCCACAACTCTTACTACTGGCTTAATTAATTGTCTGTGATCATCATTTTTTTTTCCGTGTGGAATGATATGTAAGGCTTTAACCTAACTATCCTGCTAATACTGGTGTTTTAACTTAGTAGATGACTGTTTTAGTCTGTGGGTATGCTTATGTTATTAAAAATGAATTTAATGAATGGAAAATATTCAGACTGACATTCAAAGAGAAGGATTTTACACAGAGGTTTTACGTATTTTCTCACCTAAATATGTGAAGCTTAATATATAATATGCTTTTTACATGTATCATGATTTTATTTTCTTTTCAAGTGATAGATTTGTTCAGGAGTAGATCACAAAAGGGCTATCAAAAGAAGTATTGCTGCATTCACTTTGGCCCTGCTGGGATTTTACATAGTTCTTTATTTTGTGGATTTTTCATTTTTTATCTCTTACTTTGTGTGATTTTTTATGTGTTTGACTTCAAACACAATAGAAGTACCATGACCTGAAGCATCGTTCATCTGCATGTTCATTCATACACTGATTTACAAAGCCCTTATAATTTCTCATTTGCTGCTGCACTTTCTCTGAACATACTCCCTACTGTCTTTGCATAGCTCTGGTATTGAGCATTATAGGGAGAGTTGTCTTTCCATGTCCCTTTGCTCTATGTGGGGGGCAACATGCATCACCTAAGAGGTACATTGAGAAATACAGTATTAACATTTTTAGTGTTTTAAGCTCTTCAGGTGAAACTTGCTGGGGATGTTTCATAAACATTGTTGTAAATGCTCTGTAACAGCTTCACTGTGATAATTCCTTCCCTTTTCCCTCCCCGAATTTAAAAAGTGAAGAAAATTTCACTGAGCTGAATATTTGTCATAATGACTGTTTTATTGTCATCTCTTCTGACTGTTGTAAGCCTGCAGTTGGTTTTATAGAGCTAAGGAAGGCAACTCCACCGAGAACCATGCAGCACATGCACGATGCCAGAAACTTGACGAATGATGACGCTTGACGTTGATATTTGTCAGGTGACATGAAGTAGTACTGGAAAAAACATAAATGTGGAAAAAGTATATGAGACCATCATTTACCCCAGATTTTTTTAAAAGAAAATATGGAAATTACTTGAAATAGCATCTGTTAGTAATACCAGTCATCAGAGATGAGTGAGTTCTGCTTACATAGCCCATGCATGAGACATGCTTGCAGAAAGGCCTCTCTCTCAGTTATGAGATTAAAAATTTACTAAAATTAATTTTCATTCTGCATTAATCTTTTATCATCACCCAAATTAATTCAGAATTTTGTTGCTTCATAACACAGCAAATACGTTACAGTATTGGAAATACTGTAACAAGTGTAAGACTTGCAGTCAATTGAAAGGGAAGATGAATTGAATTTCTAAGTCAGTTTGGCCCTTTAATCCAATTTTTTATGATCCTTTATAAATGTTAATGCAAAGCTTCAGCCAAACTTAAGAGAAGCAAAATAAGGCTCTTATTTCACTAATTTATTGGACTTTTTATTGTGGTTTCTTTTGCAAGACTGGCAGGCCACCAAAGACCTAATGTGCTTGTATATTTATATGTATTGTCTGGTATCCAAGACCACAACTGAATGACAGAGAAAGAACAGAATGGGATAAGCAACATCTCTGCCACCCCCACCTGTTCTGAAAGGCAATTTATAGGCACTTTTCTTGCTTAGTGATGAAAAAGGAATTGTCAGACAACATCACTTCCTACCAGCATCATTCCACTGAATGACTGAACAGACTGAAGCAAGAAGGTGAAGAGTCACCCTGACACTGTTTATCAGGCTTGCTCAAATACTTGGATGCAGTCACAACAGAAAGTTTGGAAATGCTTTTTTCCATAAATTGCCTAAGACGGTGCAGCTTTCATTAACCAAGCTGAATCAGAATCAACTTTATTTGTTTATTTGGGTTAAACACTGGGTGTTTTTCTCCACAACCTCTAAAAACAAACTAGGAATATTTCTTAAATTTTGTTTTATATCCAAGAAGAATTGTATGCTCTGTTAATCATCCTTGCTTTACGTTGAAATGAACAGAAACACACAGAGGTATTAAAGCCGGATTTTCAAGAACACAAATTTAAGTCTGAGCACCTTTTCTTTTTTATTAGTATGATGAGATAATTCATTCCTAGATTTTCTTATTGCATTTTGTTTTAATTATTTCAGTGTATTAGAGTGGCCCTTGGGAAGCAACAGAGAAGAGATTGAGAGGGGCCAAAGTGGATAATAGTTTTATGGTAAGAGAAGGTATTAGCTTTTTGATTCCTTATTTACAGTCCAGCAGATATTTTTTTCTGACTAAATCAGGGATTAGAAGTAAATCATAAATATGAAGATGTTTGTACAAGAAGAACTTGGGAAAATGATGCAATTAGACAGTTGAGGGAGTAGTGGAAACTCTACAGGCTGCTGAGATTATGAAAAGTCAATACAGAATTTACATAGGTCAGGATCCCCTTTCAAAGACTGTTAAAAACTGTTTATTCACTCATTTATTTATTTATTTGCATATTTCTTTTTCTTGCAAGCACTTTTAATAAGTAATATTTGATCTAAAAACTAAAAAGCTGTTTGGTCCCTGGAGTGCCATTGGCCTTTTTTCCAAATATTAGAATTGCATTCCAGTCTGCCAAAGAAATTTTGTTTGATAAGCAAAAAACTACAAAGGAAATTGTGCCCAAGAGGGAAAGATTCCTGTAATTCCTGCATCCTAAGATACACAGCAGCGTGCAGCAGCGATCCAGATAGGGGATAAAATTCAAGTAAGGAGGACAGTCAGAGCTAAGATAGCCAGCAATGCTGGACATGTAGCTGGCAGAAGAACTTTGTCTGGAAAACCTTGCAAGAATTAAGCTGTTTAGTTCTTTTCCTGGGAGCACTTTTTTATTTTTATTCATCCACATTACACTGGGTATTCCATTTAAATCCGAAGTAGTTCACAAAAGTATTTAATATGATTGCACTTACACAGTAGCAGAACTAATATGCAATGGAATGAATATTTTATAAAAAACATTTTTTATTCCGTCACTATAAGGGAGGGTATTGTTAGCTTTTACCATAAGATATCTTCAGTCAAGTCAAGTTTTTTTTCCTCTCTGTTACTGGAGTTGAAACTCCCGAGTTCAGGATATAACACCTAGAAAAATTTCTGAAATGCATATCATGTTGTATGTATTAAATAGGTCTAAATTTTTTTTGCTTTCCAAGCGATAGAAAATGCTCCTTTCTTATTTTTTTTCTTAGTGCTCTTCTATGTTTGAATATTTTCATTCTACATATATTAAGCCAGTGTTCTATATCAGGAAGTCTGAATTCTGGCATGATATCTTACTAATACTAAATCCAAATGAAGTCAGAGGGACTAGTTCAGAAATATAGTATTAATTTCAAGAGTATCAGAACTGTATAATCGATAGCCTTCTTGTATGCACTTCCAGCCTTTATACTAATTGCTTATATCTCCTAGAAAAGTGCAGAGAAAGCAAAGAATCTAACCTTCCCCTTTATCATTTGAAAAATTCTTATGATGTTGTCTACTCATTTATCAGGGAAAACAAAACAGGATGACAGCTGCATTCTGTTCTCAGATGCTGAGCTTTAGTTCAGAAAGTTACTTTAACATTTTGTTTTCAAGTTAGTTGTACCCTTGCAAGGCAGAGAACAGGGGGAAGTAGAAGTCTCCATCCTGATATCCATGAGATCCAAATCATCTAGAAGTTTTGAGTGAAAGGAAGAAGAGGAGATGATATCAAATGAGACTGAAAGGGACACAAAGTGATCAAAATCCAGTCTCATATCAGCACCATTTTATCTAGAGACCAGATCACTGTATTTGTGTGCACAGATGCAGCATTGCTCTACAGGCATGGAACAGAAGCATAAGCTCTCATCTGTGACCACTTGCACTTCCTAATCAAGTAGATTTGTCTTTTCAAAGCAGAGAAATATTAATGGAAACAATAGTTTATATTACTGTTGAGGAATGGGGGAAAAAAAAGGTTGGACAATAGTTACAAGCAGAAGTGGAGGATAAACTAGTAATGCTGCGCTCTAAAGCTGTCCCATTTATTTATTTATTTATTTATTTTAGTAAAATCTCTGTTTCCGTGAATGAAGAAATGTAGATTGCTATATTTGATTCTACTTCTTCTTAATCATGTACAAAGTTTGTACAATGACAGGATGATGCTCAGAGTAAGTGGGATGATAGCAAATCTGCTGTCCTCAGCATTGGCAAGAGGAACCCTGTTATGTTAAGAGTGTTTAAATTTGCTCTGATACGGTTGCATCTACCACAATAAGCATTGCCTAGCTTTGGTTTTATCACTGAGATTGACCCAATGAGTTTTGAAAACACTGGCACGATTTGGCTAGTGAAGGTGCAGGGAAATCGGAGAGAAGCAGGGAAATAGCACAAAGTGCAGAAATCATAAGTATTACTGCTGTGCATTAATCCAAATTTCTCTTATTTTCCCTTAAAGCCAGCATGTCAAATTGGACTTATATTTAAAGAACTTAAGTTCAAATAGTTAAATTATTTTTAAATGTACTGAACAGCAGAGATGAAAGAGATCAGAATGAGGCCTGTAAACCTCCCAAGCACACTTGAAGATTTGATTCTATGAACCTCATGCTGGCACCTATCCAAATTTATACAATTCATCCATTTATTCATGTCAATATGAAGAAACCTTTCAGGTAGTTTCTCAGCATCAGTCATCTTCTTAGCTGCAGTGCAGATGTGTCTGAAGTGTCTAATGTATGTACATGCACCTGCCGAAGAAAATAAAACTCATTATTGATGCCTTTGGATAGTGTATTCACTCCGGTGCTGCTAATACTGGCTGGAGTATGTGAAACACCAACTCTTCCCATCTGCCAAACTCCAGCACCTTCCCTCCCTCCTAATACCAAACAAAGCCAATTCATGTGTGGGCTTTTTTGTCTTGCTTTGTTTTTTCTCTTGATCACTAAAATTTTAGCTTCAGGGATATTTCATAATTAGATTGAATAAACTGTAATTTTTTATCCTAATGCCTCATATTGGTCTTTTGGATTATATTGAGAGCAGTTTTGAAACAAAAAGCTTCAATGATAATAGCTAGACCTGAAGAAGAAGAACTTTGGGTTTGGGCATTGGGAGAGGGGAAGCAGGGGAAGCATTAGAGATTGTTTTGTTGGGGTTTTTTTTATTCCCATGAGTTTATCAAATGGAAAGGTTTCTTTGTGACTGAAGGCTACCAGCTTGAGTTAAATTACTTCTGCTTATATTTGGAAACTGTTAAGGTATGAAGTTAGTTACAGTCTGTTAGCTTATTTGGCTTTGTAGTGGTGAAGTGGATTTTTTTTTCCCTTGCTTCATTCTTTTCATACGAATTCCAACCTGCAAAAAATTGGGACCAGTCAACACAGGCTGTCATTAACTCAATGAATAGAAAGTTGTTTTCCTGAGACATAAGCATCCATATTCTCTGCTGTTTCTTGTCTTGTTCAGCAGAGTGCACCAGGAGTGCGGGACAGCGACATCACAGTGGTGGATGCCCACTACTCTGTTACTGTGCCGTCTTCTAACACTGCAGCCTGTGTTAAGTGCTGTGAAAAAAAAATTAATAAAAAAGAAATTACACCAGCTTCAAGACTTGCTAGAGCTTGACTTTTTGCTCTTTCTAATAACAGGTGGGAAAATATGACAGCTTCTTCACAGGAGCTTTAATGATTTCACTGCAGTAGAGAAAAATAGTTTTCAACAGTCAATGGGGGTGTTTATTTAAAATATCCCAAACTGTCACTTATTCAGCCACATAGCAAGGTTGTTGAGGATGAATTGACAGAGCTGTGAATCAAGATTTCCTGCCCACATGCTTTCCTCTCGTCAGCCTTGTCAAATTTCTCTTGCTGAAATCAAGGAACATTCAATTCCTTTAAAGAAGTGATCCATTCTCTGTGAGCACAGTTCTTTTTTCTTCCTGCCTCATAAATATTTAAAATGCATTAATCTTGTTTGTTACCTGACTGATAAGCACTGGGCAAAAAATCTGTCAATGCAATTTCATTACTGAAATTAGATCAGAGCTTTTTGAGCGTTGTTACAGTTACTGGGTAGAATTTTAAAATCTACCCAAATGACTTTGGAACAGATTCACCATTTCCACTCTTTAGTGGCACCATTATTAATTCATACATTATACAGAGTTGATGCAATTAAAATTTACAGTTCTTTTGTGATATATTCCAATAGCAGTTATTTCTGTTGCACAATGATGCATGAAATATGACTCCAAGACATCATGTCACAGTTTGGGATATTGTCATACTCTGAGGCAATGGAGTACAGATCCTGTCATCTTTACTTAATCCTGTAAGTAAAATGCTTAACATGAATGCAATTACAAAAGAGATCAGTATGGGGTCCATGCAATAATTTGGCTTTTCTATGTTTGCTGCCATCATTGTGATGGATTTTTTTTTTTTTTTTCCCTAATGAGCTATTCATTTCTGATAGTGAATACTACATAATCAGATAATCCCAGGAGGAAACTGGAATCTGTTCAGTAGCAAAGTTTATTTGGGCTTCTAGGAATTAGGAAATCAGAGGTCTTCAGTGACTCTCTCAAACTTTTAATGTCTGTAGTTGATGATACTACTTTTTTAATTTCTGTAATGGCTATTAAGAGTCATGGTTTAAACCCTGCTGGCAAAGCAGTACGATATATCTGCTCACACACCCACACCCACCCAGCAGGATGAGGAGGAGAATCAGTTAAAGGTAAAACTGGTGGGTTGAGATAAGAAGAGTTTAATGATTGAAACAAAGATGATGATAAGAATAACAATAACAATAATGATAACGACAGCAACAATAATAATAGTAATAATAACAATAATAATAACAATAGAAAGGAGATAACAGAGAGAAAGGAATAAAGCTCAAGAGAAATAAGTGCTGCACAAAACTATTGCTCACCATCCAATGACTGGTGCCCAGCTTGTCCATGAGCAGTGATTGGTGTCTTGTGGCCAACTGCCCCCAGTTGATATACTCTTTTCCAGATTCTTTAGCTTTGTGTCATTTTGGAAGAGTCCATTTCAGATTTTTACCCTGACATCTTCTTATGAGTGTCTTTTTTATATTCTTCAGACAGAAGAATGTAAGAAACAGGACTAATGCCCTTTAAACAATTAATTGAAAGATTGCAACTTTTTTCTTTAACTCTTCCTACATCCTCTGCATCATGTTCTCTATAATGGGTGTTACTCCAGATTTCTCTACTTCACAGGGTACCCCTACAATTTCCAGTTCCAGGAATACAGAATGCACCAAGCTGACAGAGGGGAGAAAGAGAACTGCAGGAACAGAAGGGAGAGGGCAAAACAGCTGAGATAAGTGGAAGGAGCCTATGGGACAAATGAGGAAACAATGAGTTTTACATTTTACATCCTCACAGAAACTGTCTGTGGTTATCTTGGAGTGCACTGTCTCCTTCACCCTCAAACCATGAGAATTTCTAAACTACAAATTTATAGAAGAATAAGTAGGGAGTGGTTAAGAGGGAATAGTTGTATATAAATATTTGAAGTTTTATTGAAAGAATAAATGATATTTATCATTTAAAATTAAAGATAAGATTACTAGAATGGAAAAAAAGAGCATGCATGTAGAGGAAGGGCAGTCGGAAAGAAACATTCCCTCTTGGGAATGTTTGTGGAGTCCATTTAAAAATAAAAAATTGATCAGAGAGAAAATAGTTTTCGAGCCACTGCCAAATGTTTACATATATTCATGAATCCTCCAGACTTGAAAGAGATTTTCTCTGTGAAGACTAGAGCATTAAATTCCTCAGGTCATATACTATCCAAAAGTGGGAATCTAAAATTCCCCTTACACATGTGCATTTCTCTGTACCATTAAGACAACCTGCAGTTTCTAATCTTAAGAATTAAGAGTTTATCAGTCTTCATGGGCTTGAAGTCTGCATATGTAAATTTATGATTTGTTAAAAAAAAACATCAGCTATGCTGAACTGTTTCATTTCATTTATCAGAATCCCCCATCTCTCCTGGAAAAATAGAATATTGAAACTGAAATGCAGTAGCTCCCCATTCTAAGTTGTCTGATAAATTATAGGACAGCATGCCAGAGTGACATTCCCAGTCTATTGCATGTGATTTAATACTTTTAAACTTTGTTATAACAAGTTTGGCTGGGAAAAATTGGAACTACAGATGTGCATCTCCACAGCTCAAATAATATGGCTTCCTTCCAGCATGGCCTGTTTTCTTCAGCATGAAAGAAAAACTGAAGGAGAGAAACTTGAACAGTTGCATTTCAGCAGGAGTCAGATACTGACTGCAAGATCAATGGTTTGGGCTGGCAGTGATCCACTGTGGTGACAGAAGGTGTCTGTAATAAAATCCAGTCTGGGAAACTAAAGCAGATGATACAGGTATGAGCGAAACTATCTCTTAGTGGCTGAGGGTGCCATCCCTCTTAAAATATTGTAGAACCAATCCTTTGGCGGTCTGTTGTAGTGGGGATAGTCAGTTGTCAAGCCTTGTGCTTTATCTGCTCATGAGCTAGGCGTATTTTGTATAACATAAACTTTGGAAATAAGCTCTGCTTTTTTCTCTAACAATGCTATTTTCTGCCATCTTCTGACAACAGTAACAGCTTCCCAAGGGTAAGTTGCTAGATAAATCTGAAGAAAAATATAAATATGAGCTTCCAAAATAAGCACGTATTTGAGTTTTAGCATTAAAAACCACACATATCAGATGCACACTTATGATCTCTGTCTGCCTGCCTTCACATTACTTCTACTCCTTTGGCTGCAGGCCCTGAAAAGTAATTGCTGATAAGAAATGTTATTCAGGACAGGTAGAAATGTTAATGATTATGTCTGTGCTACACCCGAGATCATGTAATAACCCGTGTCTTACAAGGGCTAATTATATAATTAGGCTGCGATATAGATGAAGTACAGCAATCATAAAGCCCAAGCTGAAGGAAGGAATTTTGATGTACACATTTTTGATAGACATTATTCTTTTAGCTACTGTTTCAGCATTTAAATTGGCGAACAAGGAGAAATGCAGGATGCTTTTTCAATGTCTGTTCAGACAATAAATATTTTTTTCAATGTTTTATCCTGCTTAATCTCCTGAACTATCCATTTTTAGATTCCCTTTTCATATTTACAGTAATTGGCCCAAATAGAAGACAACTTTTATGTCATAAAGCCAAACAAAATATTTATAATTCTGAATGAAAAGTCTGGTTTTCTCACACATCTGTATTCTGCTGAACAACACACACAACCACCAAGAATTTGATGAAATAATTTCTTAGCTTAGTAGAAGAGCTTTTAAACTGCTGACTGCTAAAACCTGTAGAGGAGAAAAAAATGCATAATATCTACTTTTTTTTCATTTTTCCATAAGCTTCACCTTCAATTTGTTGCCAGAGACAAGGTATTGGGCTGTATCTGTTGATTTTTGGTCTGAACCATAATCGTCATTCTTTTTGCTTTATTATTTACCTGTACAGGTCTTGGAAATATAGAAGAATATTTTTCATTTTACATAGTAAAAATAGCATTTAACATCATCAATTTTAGTAAAAATATGCTTGCTGCTATCTCCCAGAAAACTAGAATAAGTAATGTTTTATTTTGTTAAACAATGTTAATGGATGATAGGGTCTAGACCTGGTTATTTTGACAAACTGATGATGGTCCTTTCGTTTTTATTTTTTAAGTGTAAAGTAGGCCTAGCTCTAGTTCATTCATGGGTGTTAACCCTTCAAGGTTTGCTAAGGCAAAAGAGGTAAAACAACAACTGCTACTACTACTACTATGTGTGTGATCACAGCTAATGTATGGCATGTAGTGGCAGTGACTCTTTAGTCTCTTTAGCATTAGGGTTACTCCATTCTGAAATTATAGTTTCCTGTCTAAAAGCTCTAATGCACTTAAATTTTATGTAGATCCTGTAGAAGAGATTTTAATCCCTTTTCTTGATCCTTCATTTCTTCTAGAGTCTGTGACTACTGTTGGATCCTTTTTAAGTCTAAATGTTGTATTTAAGTGGACCTTTGAGTTCAACAGGAACTTCATTTTACACAGGAGTAGTCACTGGGTTCCCAGCAGATATTCTGGTGACTTCACCTAAGTAAATCAGTAAGAGAATGGCAGGAATCCTCTTCCATTCTGATTCTTTAGTGTGGGTTTCCTCATACTCTGAAATCTCTGCCAGTTAATATCTACAGTCAGAGACTACCATGAACAAGGTCTGAATGCTTCCTTTTCTGGTTTCTATCATTATATGGAAAAGGAAAATCAACTTTTCAAGGTTTGCTTTTTTCTTGCATTTGAAATGGTTAGTGCACAATCATCACATCTAGGCACAAAGCTAGAATAATTTTTTATTTAAGGTTTTAAGGTCTTTAATATTACAGCCAATATGGCAAATAATGAGGTAAAAGCTTTTGTATAAAGCCTTCATATTAGCCTAGGGAAAACTGTCCTGAAAATAGGGATAGCATTTCAGAACTGCAGGCATCTGATGTTCTACAGATACCAGTGAATAACAAAATTAATCCAATAATACGCAGTTCCTTAAAAAGAGAAGATGTAATAGATCTTACTTGCTGAATTAATTGATTTTACATGTAAATGTAATCCTTTTCTAAAGACAGATTTTTTGCCAAGAATACAATTTGAAGTAATGAGGTTGCCTAAATCTGATGGTGTTTCTACGTCATGTTTGAAAGCTTCGAAGATGAAAGAGAAATTCACCATCATTTTGCAGTTGAGTTTAAATAATTCATTTGCTTGCTTACTGTTCAAAGCATACTAATAAAGTAAAATATCTTTCACGGTGAAGATTTCACAGTCAAAAATAGTAAATGTGTCTAGGAAATATAATTTACTGAGCTAATATTTGATTATCCCATTCAGAGTTATTGCTGATGTTGTGGAGACAGTATTGCTGTAGAATTTTCCAAAGTGTGCAATGCATACCTATTGTTTGGTCATTTGCCGCGCAAACAGATCTAAGGCACAAGATCCTTGATGAGAAGAGGAGATGTGGGTGGAAAACTGTAGACCAGATGCAACTCAAAGTTTAAGAACAATATAACCTTGTCTATCCACAGGGACTGCACATTGGATGTCATATTGGAATCTGTAACAGAACTTGCATGGTCTTCATGAGTGATAAGGTTATCCTCCATTAAGCCACGTTTTTTAATTTTTAATTAAGAGGGAATCTTTCCTTAGAAAGTAACTATCTTAAATTCAAGCAATACTTCCACTTTGTTTAATGCTATCTTTTTTTTTTTTAATAAAGAAATCTGGGGTTTTTTTTGTATTAGGTTAAGCCTCTGTCCTGAAAGAGGTACTGAAAGGCTAGCACACTACAGATGTAGCTACTGTAGCTAGTGATGTGCCAAAAAATGCAACAAACAGGTGCTAAGATTAGATTTTCATGGAGACATAAGAATAAAAGACGTTCAATGATGTATCATCACAGATTCAATTTTAAACACTTGAACATGAAATTTCCTCTCATTTTAACGGAAGTCAGTTGAATTATTTTAGTCAGAACATGGGTGAAAATGTTGATACCATTTAATAACTTCCTAGCCTTGAGGAAAACATAGTAGGAGTGTGATAATGAAAATGTTAAGTCTGATTTATTCAGAAGTGACACAGTGATTGGCAAGATGAATGACTAGTTGCTTTGCTAGATGAGGGATTTCGTATTAAAAGCTCCTTAAGATGGCAAGTTGGTGTCTGTCGTATACAAGGACACTTTCATATCTTGTATACTCTTTATCATTACATAAGTGGAAAATGCTGATGTTGAGCAAGAGACAGTTTATTAGGAAAAAATGGGGAGCAAGAAGAGTTGATTTTCTGCAGGAAGATACATATACTACCATTCTTTCAGATACTTGGGGTGAAGTAAGTGAGAAAATTTTGTACTAGAAGGAACAAACAAGATTTCAAAGGAAGTATCAGGATGTAAGGATGCATTCATCAAATCTGAAAACACCTAAGAGTCCCTAGTATCTTTTACTCACAAAAGCTAAAGGTGGCCAAGATCATCTTTTGAAGGATGATTCTATTTGTTAATGTGTGGATTTGTAAATCTACTGGATTATGAGCTTCACTGAAAACAAGTAACATTTTCAAGCCCTTAATTGTTACCTCAGGAAACTAATGAAGTCATGTATTACCACTGCATGCCAACTGTAATCAGTTTGCTATTGTGTTAATTATAGCATATATAGACAACCAGGCTTTATTATTTGAGATATTGTAGTAATACTTGGTAAAAACTTGGTGTGCCAATGGTTTTAATGCCTTCCAGGGGTTGACATTAGAACTGTAAAACTGTTTCCAGCTGAAACACTACAGTTTGTACTACAGTATGGCTGTAATTCCCCAACATATTTGCTGTTTGCAGTAGCTGCCTCTAGGCTCACCCATTGTTCAGAGGGTTGAAAGCTAAAGCTCACAGTACCACTTAGGGGTTTTAGTGAGTGTTACTCTCTAGGTGATATTAGTTCTAAATTCATAATGTAAAAATATGGCAGAAACATTTCATGGTCATAATAAGTATGGCCAGAATAAAGCTTTTGCTTTTTCACCAATTTTGTTTTTCTTGTAATATTGGAATAAATGACTGTATTTCATAGTATTTTTAGAAACTTTCTTAATACAATTTTTTTTAGCATTATTAATGACTTCCATTCTTTAATTGGAGATGTGAGCTGCTGTAATTCCACAGCATGAACACTTTCCTTATTAGAACATTAAACAAATCTTCTGCACTGTTGAGGTTTAGAAATAACAGTGGCTCTTCACGTTTGCATAAGGAAAATTTGCAAGTTTGTGAATGGCAGTATCTTATCTCTCTGTCATAATTCTCAATGACTTCTGAGATAGTCTCCCTTTTTTAATTACTTAGTAGAATATTTAGGAATTGTAAGATTTTTTTTTGAAGTATGAAACAAAATCAGTTTTCATTTTCCCTCAGATTGTTTTTTTCTTTTTAATGTACAATGTATAAACATGAAAACTCTAAGTTTGCAAAACAACTTTAAAAGAAATTAATGCTTCATTGAGTCCATATAATAAATTCACTTCTAATTGTTTAGATGAAAATATTTTGTTACAGTTATATTTAAAATAAATTTAATTTTTAAATTTGGAGTTATTAAATTTTGTGGAAATAATATAGGATGTATTAAGTTAGATACTCAAATATGGATAATTGTGGAACTATCAACTTTGATAGGAAGCTATCCTTATTCTTTTCTTGATTACAATAATTTAAATTTATATTTCCAGTAATTAGCCCTGTATTGTGTAAAGGCTTGATCATATATGGATCAGTAAAAGTTAGTCACTTAAATTAATGGCCTAAACAATGAAAGAAATTCCAACTTTTCTAAGTGACAGGTTTCATCTATGTATGTACTGATACAGTTGTTCTTAAACCTCTACATGATTTTAAAACTAAGAACTGTATGCTTAGCTCTGAAATAGAGCTAAATAAACATTCAGCTATTTTCTCAAATAAATTCATTTCACATTATGGTGTCTTTAGCTCTAAGTTTTTTGCATAAGGTTAGAAAGAAGAGAAAATCAATTAGTTTTTCTGAACACATTTTAGAAACAAATTTTTTGATTAAAAGTGTTAGACCAGTACATAGTCCCATTATCAAAATGTCTGCACGCAGATGTGCTTCAGGGTTTAAACATTTTTAGATGTCGGTATCAAAGGAAAAAAAACTCAATTTGATTCAATATGGTCAAGACAGAAATAAGAAAGTGCTGGCTCACGAACTTCTCCGTCACATAATATAAATTTGATAAATGAATAAATTATGCCATTTTTGGCATTATTTAAGGCTAAAGTTTCTGAAACGTAGAATTTGGCTTGAAAAGGCAAACTGAGAGGACCATCAGAAGGAACTGTTAAAAATTACAGCCAGCCTCTGGGCAGCTGATTCTGCATAACACCACTACACTGTGGTGAAAAATGAAACAAGCTTTCAGCCTGATTCTAACTGTCCCTGATCAGAGTGTGCCTGATTTACGGATTGGAGTGAGCACAGAGACACAGCGTGCACTGCTCACTCAGCCAGGCAGCCCATGTGCTTTATCTGAGTGATTACCCATGGCAGAAGTGCCCAGTCTGCTGCTGATGGCCAGGCAGTGATGGACACTCTACCTGATCAAATAATACATTTTGCACTCACAAGGAGTCCGTGGTATTACTGTCAGTGTCACTGATTGCCAGGCAAAATGAGTCAATGTGCAACACTCCCGCAATCCCTGCTGTGCTCTGTGCTTGGTCGCTGTTGCGACTAATGTATGCTGATGTCTCAGTAAACCTAACTAGAAAGCATCTTTTGGATCATGGTATTCAGCAGGAGATGTTACCCCTATAAATTGCTAGTCTTGGGTTAAGTTGAAAAGGATGCTCTTCTGATACATGCATTTGATTTTATTTTATCATTCCAACTGCTGTAGAGTTTGTGATAGCATGTCTGAAGACTAAATTATGCCATTCTGTTTCATGCCAACTATAGAATAATTTCTATTCAGTAAGAGTTAAAGTTGTCCTGTTAATAGAAAAGCTCACTTGCAAAGTAACATGGAATCAGGGTATTCTAAGTTGGATCTGAGAGATTAGTTCAAATGTTTTCACTGAGTAAGTTAACAATGAGAAGTCATTAGAGAAGAAAACAAAAGTGGAAAGCAAAATCAGACAAATTGTCTGAATTTCTGAAATGGTAACTCTTGAGAAGCTCTTTTGATCATACTTACCTGAAAGGATTTGGTAAAATGTGACATGACTACTCATTATTTAAAGAACATACCTTCACATCCATAAATAAAAACCGCAGTGAGCAAGAAGCATCAGTGAAGGAAAGCGTTTACTGAAAAGGAGGAATAATACTTTGTAAATAGTAGATTTAACTTTTTTTTCAAGATAAAGCACATGCACACTTTCATTGACATCAAGTTTGTATTATGCAACATGCATGGGAGAATAGAGAATACATGAATAAGTTTCTGAAAGTAAACATGCGTGCCTGATATTATGCAATTATTCTTCTGCAGTTTGGCAAGCAAGCTGAGTTAAAACTAATCTCTCTGCTGACCAGAAGAAAAAAAAAAAAAAAGAAGAGCTGATTAACTGAGATTCTAGCTGAATAGAATATTCTGCTTGGCAAAATATTGTGCAGTAGGGAAATTAAATGTAGGCACCGAAGAAGTTATTTTTCAGTAGATATGCTGTAAAGATCTTTGACCTCATGCTGATCATAACCATTTCTACAAAGGACTACTAATCACCTGAAATCTGAAAGGCTGCATTGATGTGGCAGTGAACCTGTTCTAGTAAGCCCTGGTTTTCCATGAGCTAGCCTGCATTTACTGTGCTTCCTGCTGTTTTCATTTCATGACTGACATATATGTTACTGCTGTCAATACCTCTGCATGATGGTTTAGATATGGCCTTTATCTTTTTTCCACACCTCTGGATTTAGTTGGAAAAGAAAAAGGAGAGCTATCTAGTGTATTTTAAGCATTAAGTCTTTAGTTTTCAGAACTTTTAGAACTGTGGGATTTTGTTTAAAAAATAAATGTAGTTCAAAATGTACTGTCAACTTCATGATACCTCAAGCTGTCATTTATAATTTAATAAAAGTACTCTTGAGACATTACCGTAGAAGAGAATATTAAAAAGTAGCTTTTGGTATGGACATGCTTAGATAATGTTGAAGAAAGTTTTTATCTATTAAGCCATTTTTGTGCTCACTGATGAAAGTAATGAATGTATTAATGGAATTTAAAAAAGAGTAATATTCTATGCAAAGCATAATAATAGCTAAGGAGTTAAAAGATTAATAAAGCTGGGGTGTTCAAAGAATTAATCAATAAAGTATCTTTTTTATATCTAATAATTTACACTAATAATTGATTTTTCTGCTGTTAGAAAAACATAAAAGTAATTTCATTTGTTTATTGCATTTTTAAAATTAAATTCTTTGGAAATAAATTATTCATAAGGGGGCAGGATGTCTTTTGGCACTCTACTTTTCCTTCTTTTTTTAAACTCAATTACTAGGAAAGTTTAAAAAAAATTGTTGAACATGAATAAAGAAAACCCTCAATTTTTTGCATAAGAGGATTTTAATTTGGGTTATTCCTTTTCTTCCATGATATGGTGGAGTCCATTATTCCCTTTCTACATAATTTTTGTGTTTCAGAAAGTCCAAATATCAGTCCACTTATATCAGGCCAGCATGATTATAAGTAATAACTTGTAATAGCCATTCACTGTGCTCAATTTGTGGTAATAAACGAGAGAGAACCTTTTTTACAGAGCTAATGTTTCCTTTTACCCCAAATTGTGGCTTCATCCTGTTGTAGAAGATTCTTCTATTGCTCTTGTACATGAAATATCGTCAGTGCAATCTGCAGCTTCTTCTCCACAGCATACCTTTTTCTTTATTTTTCTCTTAATTACCTTGTGAGCCATTATTAGATATAGTAAGAAATGGGACAAGTCTTCTGGCTTATTTACTTAAATACAGCTGCTGAAAAGAGATGTGCTTACTGCGTAGTTATTTGGGGTGGGAAATCCATTTCATCAAGATTAAGAGAATCTGCTTTGTTAAGCAACCCTTGATTGATACCTCTTCAGCCACATTGCGCTGCCGTTGTCACTTCCTGGCTGAGCTATTAGGATTTCCAAGCGTTTATTGTGTACTACTTAGCACTGTGCTGAGCTGTGCATTGTGCACTGTGTCCCGTGTCTTTCTTTATTCTGGGACATGTCAGGCTTTGCAAAATGTGTTTGAGGCTGGAGAGGAAATTTTGGAGCAGGACCCTGTCAGAGGCAGCAGTGTTTTATAAGGTGGCACAAGGAACACAAAAGTCTATTTCTTAAGCTGCTGACTTCAGGTTACCAAATGGAGACAAAGTGGTCACACAGTTAATTTGTAAGGGGAAATATGTATAGGAACACAAAGAGTAATAACATGAATAGCCCTTGCTCCATGTGTCTCCTTTGTTTTGAGTGTTGATTAGAATCTTTGATTGATGCCTTCTTAAACACACTGTTGAGGTGCGAAGACACCGATGTGCTGTGTGACTGAAAGCTCCATTTAAAAAGAAGCACGGGTAGTTAAACTGCCATTACAGCAATGGTGCAGGTGCTGTGAAAAATGAACAAAATCAAAGCTAAAGCCACTGGTAAAGAAAGTTCACGTTTCTTGGTCCCGTTCTGCAGCTGCGTAGTGTCAGAGTCGATTACACATGCTTGCTTGTCCATACTCTCACTGCAATGTTTGCAATCTCATAGGGTGACTTTGAGGATAGAAGGAAGAGTAGGATGAAGGATAGAAACGGTTGTTTTCCTCAAAGCTGAGCTCAGTGCTGAGAAGGTGTATTAAAAATGATGGCAGGGAAAAATATCTAATCATAGTCTCAGCTGTGAGATACCTGAATGGTACATTTAAGTGTTTAGGTCTGGTAGCTGTGATTGACCTGAAGTATCTCATTTATTGTGTAGCTGATTTTAGTTAATTTGGATTTAAAATTTTGACCTTAACTGATACTGACCTTATGTGCATTGTTTTTCTTCTTTGTATCAGTGCTTAATGAATGCTTTTGAATTGAGTCCCTGATTTCAAAAAGAGAATAAATAATAAATAAATAATAATACTTGATAAGTCTACTTCGTATTACATAGGATGCCATGTGTTTTCTCAATATAACAATAGTTCTGTTCATTTCAATTTTGAGCTTCCTTCTAACTATGCTTAAAATCCGTTTCTTTGCCCAATCTGTTTCATTTTATTGAAAGCAACACTGATATCCATAATTTTATACTTTTACACAATTTTTAGAGTTGGCAGCTTTTGGTTGTCTGTAATCTTCTTCATTTTCATACCCATATTTTTAACATGTTGGCAAACCCTTTGTGTCCTTATGCAGACCCTTTCATCTCCCATCTGTAAAAAAACCCCAAATTGATGGTTCCCTTCAACTTTTCCTTTTTCTTTATTTTTTTATATTTTGAGTATATAAGAACTTGTACTTAATGACCCACTCTCTAGAAGTGGCTTCAGTGAATCCAGTGGAATGAGGCTGTCTGCAGTGATAGGCTTAGATTTAAGATTGATGATATTCCTTGTGTATTTGGGACCTGTTTTGACAAGCACTTTAGAATCTGATTGGTGTCATATAAAACTTCACATGTAATTTCTTTTTGCTGTCTTTCTTTTTCCTATCTGGAAGTGTTCAATTAGTTAACTTTTAGTATTTGTTCTGTGTTGCTTCAATCCAGAAGTTGGTCTCAGTTATAAAGTTTAATTTAATTTCAGTTGGTTTTAAAAACTTGTATTTCTGCTTGAGAATTTATGCAGGGAAAGTTTGACAAAAGACACTGGCCCACCACTAAATCACTCCTTTCATTCTGCATAAATACATACTTCTCTAGCTACTTCTCACTGGAGTATTAATAACTCTTTATTGCTTTCAGCTTTAGAAAGCGATTTTGTTTGCAGATGCAGATTTGTGAACTTTTTATCTCTCTCTCTCTTCTCATGGTTTCTCTCCTCCCTTTCCCCATTTTTAAAGTTTATTTTCTTTTTTCTTCCTGACTCAATTTATCTTCACATGCTAGAACAAAAATACTGATTAAGGCTGAGAGTTTGCTTTGCTTTTAATATCATTGCTTCATGTCAAGAGGTTTTTAAAATGTACACAATGATCTTTTTGAGATATGGGAAAGATCTGATGTATATTACCATGCTGGTCACTCTCACTTTAACCTTTAGAGGTCACAAAATGCATATGGTACCAATCCACATTACACTTTCCAGGGAAAGAATATTTTTTTCCATTATTTTCTCATTTCATATTAACACCTCTGACTCCCAACCTTTGCCTTAGAAAATGGGCTGCTGGCTTTGGACATATGTACATTATTTAAAACAGTAGTGCTATGCTTAGTACTCATGAATTTTGGCTAGATCTTTTGCTCTCACAGTGAGTGTGAAAGGTGATAGTGGTTAATACTGACAGATGAGGTCAGGAACATGAGTAATATTACATTGTATGAAACCAATTGAGAGCCTCCTCTAAGGTGAACTCCCAGGTCTACTTGAAGACTACATGGGCTCAGCATATTTCAGGACAACAATCTGTAAGATTCCCTCATTTTATAAAGAAAAAGGATTCTAAGTAAGTTAGAAAATCTATTTTCTTTGATAGAATTAGGCACACTGAAAAACATGTTTGTCATTAAATTAGTTTATGTACTGTGGTTGAGTGCTTTTGTGGAATGGCATTTAAATAGAAAATGCCAACAAAAGTTGTAATAATTTCCTGCTACTTTTAGAAAGCTATTTTCTTATTGGTGTCCTGGATAATTTTTTGCTAGTAGGAGTTCTTAAGAAATAACATTTTAGAAACCAAGTAATTAAAGCTAAATGATTTGAACTAATATAACAATTGGTTTTGATAAGTACATAGTCTTATTTTAATGCAAATTTCTTAAATCCTTTTATCTGCTAGTATAATAAAATCTTACTACACCTGAGAAGGAAAACTACTAGTTTTCAGCTATCATTTTTGTTTGCTGCTCTCAGCTGTGCATTAGTACTCTGAATCAGCATTAGTCATAAAGCATTTAAAGATTTTTCAAACAATCAAACCCATCAATTTACTGAAAGAAGATAGTGAGGCATAAAGCTAACATTGTAAAATAAAATGTATAATTGTTATCATTGTTACCCACTTCAGAATTTCAAAAGATGTCTCTGGTAATAGAACACAGTTTCTCAGTATTCTTGAAAATTGAGAGGCTAAATTTTGTTTTTCCCAAAAGATTGTAAAGGATAAATATCCAGTCTTTGAGCTAGAAAAAATACATAGTTAGTAGCATGACCCGACAATAGTAGAAAAGAGTGTGTGCTGGGGAGGTTTCATACTTCTGTAAAGCTAGATAAACTACCCGTGAAAACTTATGGTTTTAGATTTATAGACTATGATACAATCTTTTGAATGGAACCAGTTGCAGTGCACACTTGTGAAAATATAGAAGCCTGCTTTGCGAGTCAAGGGTGAAGGTCTAATGTCACAGAACTGGGTGAAAGACAAACACCTCTGCAGCATTTTGGAACACCCATTGTATGTAGTGAATAAAACTGATTGAAAGAGGAATGTAGTTTAAGAAGATGTGAAAGTATAAGAAAAAATGCATAGGAAGACTTCAGTAGCTACTATGTAATTGAGGTTGGCAATCGCAAAGATATATGTTCCCTAGCAAAGCTCTGACCTGAAGGCCAACTGTGATTCACAAATAAGTTACCTAGAACTGGCAAACTTATCCTTGAACAACTGTTCTTTAAATAGAGAAAAAGAGGAATGTCTTTGGAACCACTACATACTAATATGCATGACAGAAACTAACCAAGCTATCATTGTCAATAAATACCTTTGTCCCTATTTCTTTGTATTAAGAATGGTGATAAACCAAGTTTTTAGGCTTTTAAAGAAAAACTAGATAAAAAGTTCCTCCTCGTTTCTCTTCAGTAGTATTCTTACTGGATTATTTGTGTGCACATTTTTGAGAACTTTTTCAGTGACTCCGGTATTTTTGTGCATCTGAATATTGTAAGCAAATTATCTAGAGTATTTATACATACAAAAGCATGTGACATTTCTTGAGTGTTGCTTGATATTTCCCAGGTGTTTGTACATCTGTTTAACATCTTCATTAATGACTTAGATTATGGGACACAATGCATACACAGCAATATAAGATTGGGAGGCGTGGCTCATAGACCAGATTTTTGTGCTTGACTGGGTGTAGAAATGATCCAAAAGGAACCTGATGATGTTCAATAAAGGGAAATTCCAAGTCCTGCACCTGCAGAGGACTAACTCCATATGCTGGGGGATCAATAGCTGGAAAGTAGCTTTCCACAAAACCCTCATAAGTCCTGGTGGACAAGCTGAACAGCAATGTGTGCTTGCAGCAAAATAGGCCAATAGTCTCCATGGATACAGTAGGAAGAACATTTGCCAGCAGGGCAAAGGTGGAGGTCTTTCCTCTCTACTCAGAACTGATGATACTGCATTTGGAGTGATGTGTCCAGTGCTGGCGAGTCATGGAGCAAGTTCAGCAAAGGGCTGCTAAGGTGATTAGGAACTGGAGCATGTTTCAGAGAGGAGTCCGAGAGAGCCAAGACTGCTTACCCTGAATCTGCAGCAGGGATCTTGTCAGGGTGTATAAATTCCTGATGGGAGGGTACAAAGAAGGCAGAGTCAGACTGTTCTCAGCGGTATACGGTGAAAGGCCAAGAAAGCACAAACTAAAATGCAGGGAATTCTGATTAAATGCAAGGAAAAACTGTTTTCATTATGTGGGCTCAAACATTGGCACAGGACGCTCAAGGAGGTTTTGGAGTCTAACCTTGGAGATCTTCAAAACCTGACTGGACACAGCCCTGAGTAACTTGTTCCAACTTATCCTGCTTTGAAAAAGCAGAGTATCTCCAGAGGTCCCTTCCAGCCTCAGCTGTTTTCTGGTGCTGTGTTTCAATGAGTATATGCTATCTGATGTCTAAGAGCAAGGTCCAGGTAAAATTGTAGAAAGGTGTTTGTTGAATTGGCTTTTGCTCTACTGAAAAATAGTCATAGAACCCTAGAAGATTTTTGTAGTTACATGTGGAGGCTATTTGGGAGGGGAAAAAAACCCCCATGAGCTCTGTTTCTCATGTTGGAATGGGAGGAATGACAGTACAAAACCAGGAACATTCATTTTATGTTTTAAACTAATCAACATCTTGATTAACGCCTTCTAACTCAACTAACAAAAATCCTGCTCACTGGAATCTCCAATTTCTAATGATAGAAAGTTGCTCTTCCAAATGAGATGGGTTTAATTAAAATTGCTTTCATTCTTGAGTGGTATACTTTATCACAATGTGACGTCATATTTTTCATGGCTTTGAAAGCTGCCTAATTCTAATTTTTTCCACTTTATAAGAAAAAAGCTGAAGGTCCAAGAAAATGTATGCTAAGAAGTTACTGACATGATGGATTTCAATATCTCTAAGTAATTAGTTAAGTTATGCTTGTCTCTTTCATTAAAGGCACCATTAGACAGCCAGATGCAAAAGATGACGGTGGCAAATGGTTTTCCAGGTAGTTCTTGATAATGTTAAATGTGGTTGTCATTTCAAATGATCACTATGCATCTCTTCTAAATATCCATCCATCTACTTGAGCTGCCTGTTCAATAAATTGTATGTAGAAATCATTAGGATAATTTAATGGAAAGAATTCCCCCAGTTTAACTAGCTGCAGGATGTTTTCTCTCGGTGTTTGATTTTTCTTTTTCATTCACTACTGAGATTGGTGAAAAAATCTGTATTATTTCTCTCTCCTTTGTTCTTTATTACATTTCTCCCTATTTCAAGCTTCTTTTGGAGACAAAGTGTGCTATCAATGTGCTGAGTAGAAAATTGTAAATCTGGGAGAAAGGCCATACATTTCTTTCAATTTCTGCTCATGCTCGCCTTTAGTTTTAGTAAGAGAAGTGCACTAAATGTTGATGGGGGCACTGGTTCCTGTCATAGCAGAAGACTGAACTAAAGCACACTTTCCTTTCTGTAAATGTACACACTTTGCCAAGTGAAAGCCCATATTATTTAGGTTATTTTTCACATCTTTTCATTGCTATAAATTTTACTCTGTACAGAAGCTAGAGCAGGAGGACTAAATTAAAGATTTGTTCATCTTGAGTTTTTGAAAAAAGTTTGGTTGGTTACTTGTCTTTTCAGTGTTGCTTTTATATGAGAAAGGTGATGTGCTGGTAAAGAACACCGAAATGGCTGTTACTGACTGTTTCACACTGACAGGGGTGGAGTGAGAGGAGCAGATAGTGTGGAGCAGTGACATTCCCAGCCTGAGAGGAAATTCATTGACAGGCACCCTCTAAGTTTAAGTGCACATTGTTTGTGTGGTGAAAATGGCATTCCCATAATGTCCCTAATCTGCTTTACAGCTTCTGGAGGTAAGAAGCTTATAAATAGTCTTGAGTAAGTATCTCACTGTGCATTGTCCACAGTGTATCTGCAGACTGTAGGATCATGCATCCTATTTCTCTTGTCTGCACAACAGTCAAGACTTCACTCTCTCTTTACCCCCTCTGAATTCACTTTATAATATTGGGCTTTCTTCATTTTTCCTTGAGTAAAATTGCTCATGTAATAGTGGTGAGGGGCTTCGGTCCTGCAATTTCTGGCTGCATTAAATACTATGTCTCAATCTTGTTGCTTATACTGGTTATTTTTGAACTCAGGAATTGCAGAGTGCTTTTAGTACCACTCTTTGACATTAAAAGAAAGACAGTTCTCTCCTGGATACGACTGTCATCAGTGCTTATAAATTTTTCATTGTTTTCTTTCAGAACATGCTGTCTTTCTCACTTTTTTCATTTATTATTAGCTTTCCTTTTGACAGACTTTTTTCTTTTATTTAATGGTGGTTAATCAGGTAAATAGGAGACTCTTTGAATAGCATATTTTACTAAAACAAAACACCTAATTAACTTATCCTCTTACATGTGCTTCAGTAATCCTTTAGTGCAGACTCCTTACAAATTTTGTTATTACAGATAGGAAGAACTAATATAAATTAGAAATGTCAGGTGCTTTTTGAAAGAGATATTTTTCCTCTTTGTTTTTTAAAGGAGCCAATGTGCTGATTCGTTGTTGTACATCTTATGAATTTCTTTTACTTCATTAGCTAGGAGCTGTTATTAATGGGGGCGTTTAAAAACAGGAGCAACTACTTAAGTTTAACTGGATTGAGTAAAGTAAGTATTTGCCACAAATGGAAAATCATTATCAACTCATCTAACTTCCCTTATAAAATATTAAAAAAGAATAGATAACATTGGTTCTTGTGTATATTCCCCTGAAACACAGGGGTTATGAACTACATACTTGGAGAACAGGAAGCTAAGTACAGTGCTTCACAAAGATATTCAAGTGGGGAAGATATTTACTTCAGTTTAAAATATCCTAAAATAATGTAAATATCCTAAAAATAAGGTAAATATCCTAAAAATATCCTAAAATATGAAGAAGAAAGAGAATAAATTAACAAAGGTGAGTAATAGTAAACTCCTTCTGTGACCATTTGATTCCCCTTGAGTGTACTAGAACTTTTAGATGCTTTCAATACCACTCAGACATAGCATGGAAGTGTGCAGAGAGCCATAAGCTTTTGATAAAAAGCAAAAGGGACAGACAGAAACTCGAGTCTAGCAGGGAAAAGAGAGGCATTCAGGACAACAAATCTGGAGCAGATGTAGGAGGAAAACAGACTGGCTAGAGAAGATAATTTAGTGAGCTCAACCATTTAAGTGAAGAAGAAATGAGTAAGAGCAGGCATTTTGGGGTTAAGGCTCTTATCTTTATTCCCAGATAAACTATCTGGGAATAAAGATAAGAGGCAGCTGTTTGACAGCTGACTGAGAAAGCAGGTAGCTGAGGATGTGCAGATTGCCTGCTGAGGGAGCCTGCATGGTGTATTCAGATGAATAAGGAGTAGGAAGGCAAGGGCAGAATTGTGGTGAATGTGCAGAAGGGTTGTATCCACTGAAGTTCACTTTCTTTCTGAGCTCTGAATGGACTACGAGACTTCAGAGACTTATGGTTTCTCTGTTGTCAGAAAACCTCCATTGAAGGCAGCCTTTGATTTTCTGATCCCTCTGATATATTTTCAATACATTTTATAGTGAAAAGACCTATATCCTCTATGCCAGATTTTTATTTGTCAAAATACAATCATTCCCTGTCACCATGTGTATTTCTGTGAAAGTCTGGACTCTTGGAAGGTCTTCAGGTTCATTGTATTTTCTTCTTTCTGACTTGCCCAGAGTTCTCTTTGGTAAGCCATCCAATCAATAAATTTGCTGTATACGTAATGTGAGTATTCCCACCTAGTCACCCTAAGGCAGATTTTTGGTTGGCCAGTCATTTTGTTTTCTTCTGTTGTTCTGAACAATTAAAAACAACTCTTCCACAAAGTGGAGCTACAGTCATTCTATGACAGAAGTAAGAGAGACCCATTGTCATAGGACTTCTGTCTTTCTTGGAAGTCATTATGTAGTGGACAGAATGGTGGACACTAGATCTAATTATTGCCCTAAGAATTTTCTTATTGCCTTTGTACTCCTTTGCAACACTAGGTAGTTACTCAAGCCATACTTCTTACAAATTATTAATAAATGCAATTCTCATTTTTCAGAGTAAGAGCTAGAAATTTCTGTAGAAATATCTGGCAGAAATGCTGAGCACTTATAACTGAAGCCAACGGGAATGCTAGTTCGAATGGATGAAGTACCGTATAGCAATCACCTTCTGAAAAGTCATTCACCAGAGTTATCAAGTTAGGTGTGAAAATTAATAGGATTTTTTTCCTTAGTCTGTCTATGCCTCAGTCAACTATTTGTAAAATGGAGTGATATCATCTTTCATTTTGCTGGTTGTTTTAAAGATTGATTAAGTTTTGTGAAGCAGTCCTCTGTTCTGAGAAGTGCCACAGACAGTTCAAGAAAAATGAATAGATTTAACGTTTGCCATAGGTTTTAACAGGTTTCAGCAAATATTGACCAGCTAATCATTAATAACATTTCATTTACTGCATGTATCAGTGGTACAGGGTTTCTGGGAGGGAGGGAGGGGAAAGGTAGTCAATTAGAAATTGCATAATCTATATACACAAGTGAAGTGAATTCATGGTTAAGTAGAGTAACCCTAACAATGATGGAGTTTATCTTATGAGTTTGACTGTACATCTTTATAATCGCTTTTGGCGTTGCAAATGTAAACCTATATTGAAAATGTAACTGTAAAAACAAGTACTATTTTAGATGGAGTAAGTTGTTGTTTTATTGAAGATGTGAAAATTTCCATCCTCTACCATTTATTCCTCTAACTTTTTACTTATCTGTGATGGATGAAATAATATATGAATATATGCATGACTAGTTTGAGTGTCAACTTAGAAAAGAAAAACTTATTGCTTTATTTCTCCACTGAAACTTCAGCTCTGGCTATTCTCATGTGACTCTTAGGCTGGGGCAATGTTCTGAATGAAATCTTTGTGTGTGATCATAGAGTCTTTTCAGAATTCCTAATGTTACTCATTATTGCCTCTCCCAGAAATGTGCTTAAGTGACAGGCAGCTCTTCAGTAATGCTCCTGCCAAAACCACAGATGATATTGATGTGTATCTGGTCAACTGCATTTGGCATCTAGGCACGTTACCTTTACTGTGCTTTGAACAGTGGTTAAAATTTCTCTTATTGGACTCCTCAGATTGCAGCGATTGACCAGCAGTGATAGTGTATCAAATGTTGTTTAGCATATTAGACTTAGAAATTGCTTGAATCCAACTTGATTTTTTTTTTCACCCAAAAGTATGTTCCCCTTATTTTTATAGTGAAAACAAAACCAATACTATTGACTTGGTTCCAAAAGTGTTGCAATTAAGTACTGAAATAAGCATTGGAATATGCTTTGCTCTCTAGGCAATTTGTTTGGGTGCCTAATGTTGCCTGTGAGCCTCACAGGTCATCTTGTTTCTCAGGTATACATTAGGGTGCATCTAAAGCATCCTAACACTGGGTAGCAGGCGTTATGCAATTAAAGGCTGCCATCTCTCTAGACAAATAAAAATTCTCTTAATAATGGACATTGTAAGTTGCTGTACATTTCACCTAAAAAATTCTGATTCTCTTCCACTTAATATATGCTTCTTTAAGGGAAAAATAATCTCAAGTTAAATAGACTATGCACACGATATATTGCTTTATCTTCTTTTTGTGCAATATCTTTGAAACTCTCTGTCTCTCTTTGTTCATTGATGTTCACTGTATCACTTTAAATTGACTTGTGGACAAATAGAATTTCGTGCCCCCTTTCCTTGCCATTTTTTGTAACTTTGTCAACAGTACAGAGTTCTCCTGTATTTTTTATCCTCAGTCTTAAATTTTTGCCATTTATTCAAAGTTTAAGAAGAATCATAATTTTTACAAATCAGATAATTTCATCATTTTAATGTTAATATTATTGTTACTGTTTAATGTTGGGGGAGAGTCTGTTGTGTTGTTAAATAATTTTTCCGAAAAAGTCATTTAAGTATCGTATGGATTATATGAACTGATGATGAAAGCAAATAAAAATGGAAGTAAGACATTTTCTGCTGATGTGGAACCTAACTGTTACCTGTTCAGATTTCTATCTGCAGAAAATATTTGTTAACTTGCATCTCCAGCTTTATCTACCAGGCAAGCTGTGCTATCGCTGTTGGAGGCACAGTGAGCTTCTAACATAATAACTTTCAGTGGAAAAATTGAAATGGGTTGTAAAAATGTATTTTCTCTTACCTGACTGCTTAATAGTGCTTTGAATTCCAAGGCTGAATGTGAGATGGTCTAGTTTAGTTGGTGTGCCTCTATTCCGGACATGTAGCAATTTCAGCCTGTGTTTTGTTCTGATGTTCGTAGTTCAACAACATTAGCTGATTGCCAACAAACTTATTATTATTTTTATGTAAAGGGGAACAGTAAAATTGCATCTTTCTTTCTAAGAGTAAATCACACACTGATCCGTAGATAGCATTGCTGCAGTTTTGAAACAGTACTTCATAAACAGTACTTCGTAATCAGATGCATCTGAACATTCAAGAAGTTGAAACTGCAGCTCAGTAGGTAATTACACATGGTGTGTAATCAACTGATCAACATGATACAAATTATACTCTTATGCTGGTTTTAATCCAGCAATTTCTACTTTAATCAATGATATTATTATCATTTTATATCAAGACTAATAAGACCAGGACTTGACATTTTTCATAAGCAAAATACTGAGTCTCAAATTCATCCTTTGCTTTTGGTGGTAATTGTGTCATAATGATGTTCAGTACTGACTGTAGGACTGCAGAGGTGTCCCCTTGCATGGCAGGAGAAGGTGATGACTGCTTAGTCCCACACCTTCCTTCTGAGATGAATTTGTCCTTTATAGTGCTAATATGTCACTCCTATGTTTGTTCTTTCTGGCAATTCAGATTTGTGCTTTACCCTAAAATGCTAAACATAGACCTTTTGGATTTGGTCCAGAGGAGGGACACAAAAATAATCAGAGTGCTGGAACACCTCTCCTGTGAGAAAACGCTGAGAGGGTTGAGGTTGTTCAGCCTGGAGAGGTACAGACTCTGGGAAGACCTTAATGCAGCCTTTCAGTACTTAAAGGGGCTTATAAGAAAGATGGGAACCAACCTTTTAGCAAAGTCTGTAGGAACAGGACAAGGGATAATGGTTTTAAACGAAGAAAGGTTAGCTTCAAAATAGAGAAAAGGAAGAAATTTTTTATGATGAGAATGGTGAGACATTGGAACAGGTTGCCCAGAGAGGTGGTAGGTGTCCCATCACTGGATGTGTTCATTCCAAGGGGTTGGAGCAGACGACCTTTAAAAATTCCTTCCAACCCAAACTATTCTATGATACTGTTCTATAATTTTATTACTAGTCCCTCAGAAGTGTCGCTGTTGTACCCGGGATGGTGAAAAATGACACAACCAAGATCCAGAGAAAATGGTTAATTTAATTAATTATAAATCGGTTTATATAACTTGATTCGCAAGAGTAGCATAGTACTATTGGTCCCTTGGTCAACCACCTCCTAGAATGATTGGTGGAGGCTATACAACACCCATTTCAAAATATTTTCCCCAGTGTACCACAACAATACTAACTGAACAACAGCAGGTGCAAAGATAGAGAACTAGTTTAAAAAAACCTGTAGCAGTGTTTTGCATAGTTTTTGTGAGAGACACAGAGTTCTCACAGAATGCTGCAGAAAGCTGAAAAATCCCTTTACTAAAGCTTTTCAGTGTCCACGCGGAAGTCCTTCCACTAGTTGCATTCTCAGAATCAGCCCAAGATTGTACCTAAGGGTCATGTTGCCATCATTTTCCCAGGCATCCCGAATAACACTGCTATTTTTCATGTATTTGAGATGGTAGTTTTAGCTGTGTGTAGCCATATACAAAATCTAACGTAATTTGCCACCTTCAGCTAAGGAAATGTAAAGACGCAAGTACATCTTCGCAGACAGTCGGTCCCCTGTGGTCCCAGCTTGCCATTACAGCACATACCCACTGGAGAACAAGTTACCTGACAACTCTACTTCCTTTGAACTGCCAAGGAAAGCAGGAAGAGGAATCTAGGAGTACAGCCCGGAGCTGAGTTTTATACATACTTCATTGTGTGTTGTAACAAAAGCTGTTGCACTCTTCTTAAGGTTAACAACCAGGTCATCTCTACTGTCCAGAAGTACTGCACAGGCAGAAAAGAATATTTCAGCCATCTTTCCAGTATTTCTTCTTTGGAACAGTAGCTCCAGTTGTCTTCTAGTACATTGGAGGCAAATAGCTGGCCAAATAACTAAATTCCAGTAAACTGTCAAGTAGCTACTTATGTCAGATAACTGCTGCACAGGTGTCTTATTGGTTTAGTACCCATGGAAATCTGATGAGTGCCAGAGGACACAGCAAACAGCTCTAGGAAAGCAGGGACCTAGACAGCATAATTTTCCTGCCTTAATTTGGTCTTGTTTGTCCTCAGAAGTATCACAATTACCTGCAAACAAGAGTCTTTCCCTGTGGTAGCACTAGTTAATCTCAGTGTGAATTGAACAAAAGGTCCCGAGGAGCACCTGAAAGCCCATCAATATGGAGGGATGACAAAGTCTGCAAGTCTTGGCCCTGGGTCATGCTTTTCTAGCCCACATATTGGCAACAGCATGAAACATGAGGTAATTTATCTGTTCCCATTATATTTAAGCCTAAAAATACTATAGCAGTATTCAAAAACTATTCAGAAGTCTGAAGCATTGAATTTTTTTCTTTTCATTTTTCAGGATGCTGACAGTCTCCCTGCTGATAGTTTGATAGATTGGATGTTTTCTGTAACTTTCCATAGCAGGTTATTCTACCCCTCTCTAGGCCCATTCTTCCCTCCCTTGATTTTTGTCAGATTTACATCTGTTTCCTTAGCAAGCTACTATAAATATGTCTTCAAGTCCATTTACAATATATGCTTAATATCAGCTTCAAAACACTGAGCAGAATGCAAAATGACCGAACTATTTTGAATAAACAACTCTAGATTTTTAAATTAATCAGAATTCTTTTTTATTTCCTCTTTAGAGGGTCCCTGTCTTTGAATTGTTTGTGCTGTACTTTGCCTAGGGATGTGTTTGCATAATAAGGGCTTTGATTTGAATAGATGAATAGACTTGGGTGTTTGTGTTTTCCCACCATTTTCATGATTATAGCAGAAAAAAAGGGCAAGGACAGTTTTAGTTGAGTAATTTAGCATATTTTCGCATTGAGATTTAGTTTTACTGCATAGTATAAGACAATGTAACTGAAGTAGAAATCAGAAAATGGGAACTGAGAATGACGAGAAGGAAAAGGAACTTCAAGAGGATGATCTCTTTTGCAACTGTGCAACAGTCAATAACTACAAATTAGTTACAGCTTGAGTGACAGACAAACAAACCTCAGGTATACTCTAAAAAGCAACTGTAAAAAAAAGCTGCGTATTTAGTTGCTCTGACTGTCATCTTTGTGTAATAGACTCAGAGAAGTGTGTGGTCATATTGTAGCGATATTTTCTTTCCTTTTTCTATCAACACTGTGATATTCAAGATTGCATGGCAGTGAGGACAATAGCTGCATGAAACATCTAGTGGCCTAAGAGAGCACTTTTTCTTACTGAATTTCATACTCTTTTTACTCCAGTAAAATTCTTTCACACCTTAAATGACTGTTGAAGATGCATTTAAAACAAAATCTTTACTCATCAGAGGTTCTTCAAAAGAGGCTGAGTTCTCTGCTTTTGCATTGCTCTTCTGGAGGGGTGTGATGACTAAGTGACATACTACAAACATAGTTAAAAGGAATCAGTTTTGGTCATCTATTCTCTCTGAATGATTTTGAGATGAACATGACAAGAATTTGAGGGAACAGACAGAAATTTGAGCTTTGATATCCAAGTATAAATGTGGATAAGAGAGTGACAAGTTTTCTTAAACACATCTCATCATTTATCCTTTGTGTCTCTTTTTGTCAAGACATTGTTTCCTCTGTCTGAACTGCATATGCTTGTCTTGCACTGCCGAAAATGGAGTCCTGCATAATAAATTCATGTTCGGGGTCCTGAACCTGGCGAGGAATAACCCTCAGATCACTTTGGGGGCTGACCTACTAGAGTATAGCTCTGCAGAGAAGGACCTGGGAGTCACCAAGACTGGGTGACACGTTGACCCTGAACTGGCAGTGTGTCCTTGTGGCCAGGAGGGTCAATGGTATCCTGGGTTGCATCAGGAAAAGTGTGGCCAGAAGGTCGAGGGAGGTGATCCTGCCCCTCTGCTCAGCCTTGGTGAGGCCACACCTGGAGTGCTGTGTCCAGTTCCGACCTCCTCAGTACAAGACAAGGCTCTAGTGGAGAGGGTCCAACAGAGGCAACAAAGATGATCGAGGATTTGGAGCATCTCTGTTATGAGGACAGACTGCAGGAGCTGGACCAGTTTAGTCTAGAGAAGACTGAGAGAGGATCTCATTAATGCAGATAAATATCTCTAAGGCAGGTGCCAAGAGGATGGTGCCAGACTCTTTTTCAGTGGTGTCCATCGACAGGACAAGGAGCAAGGGCCATAAATGAAAACAACGGCCATGAAATAAAACACAGGAAGTTCCACCTTAATGTTCAAGGATGAACTTCTTTCCACTGACAGTGGCAAAGCACTGGAACAGGCTGCCCAAGAAGGTTGTGGAGTCACCCTCTCTGGAGATATTTAAAACCCTCCTGCATGAGCTCCTGTATGACCCTTCCCTGGCAGGAGGATTGGATTGGATGATCTCCAGAGGTCTCTTCCAACCCTAAAAATTCTGGGATTCTGGGGTCCTGGGGTTCTGGCAGTTGTACTTTGGGTTAGCTCTGACTTGATGCCACGGACCACTTCCAGGTACAGAATGGGATGCATTAGGTGTAGTCAGGGAGTGCAACTTCCAGTGCTGGTTCATTGATTGGGATCCTGTTCACAGTCCCTGAGAGGCTTCACAGGGTAAGATATCATGGGAAAGAAAGATGATAAGGAGATTGGCTGCAAAAACACTCTTCTGAATGAAACAGTCAGAATGTAGATGCACTATTTATTTCTCTTGTTTTACTCCAAAAGTTCAAAGTTATAGAAACAAGTTGATATACATTTGCATCCTCAGTTTGTAGCTTGCAACTAACATCTGGCAGAAGCTTAGGGCACTTCTGTTGCTTAATTTGAAACTTCAGTTTAATTTGTCAGGGAAAAGTTGTACTTATTGTCTGCAAGATTTTCAGTGTGAATTTATCAGTGCTTGCAGGAGCAACAAACTGAATCAAGTAATTTTTACAAATTTTCTCTAGTGTCTTACAAAGTTCTGACGAAAAAAGTACTTTTACAGCTGTCACTGTCAAAAATGGAAATTTATCGAGAACAAGCCCTCACAAAATCCTGAAAATTGAATTTATTTTCTAATTTAAAAATGAGGAAATATTGTCGTGTTGTATTTCAAATTGAAAAGATAAATTGGTGATATGCATGGTGATACAAGTTGTTCGGAGACCACTGGGACCATTTATTCCACACAGTCAATCTTTCCTACCTCAAATCTTTGAACACCATGACAGCTTAGATCTAATTGTTAGGTAGTAGGCAGTGACCCTTTTTGGTTCTTCTTCTGCCATGCCATAAACCATTGGCTGTGTGAGAATCTAAGGAAATGGGCTGTTTACCCATTGCTCTTCTGAAGGCTGGAAAAGGGATCTGTATCCTTTGTGTCTCCTGTAGCGACATCTTCTCGCACCATTTTTCATTCTCATGGATTGGTGATATCCAGCAGGATTGTAATTTATGGTTTTTTTCAATCTTAAATTGAGTATAACGTAAAGCTCTGGTGCCTCTTAGAGCCAGCAAACAACGTAAGCATTTCTGTATTAATTTTGAAACACATTATTATGATGTTACTTTGCAATTTAGCAGCATTGGGGTAAGAGTTTGACTCCATGTTTTATGTGCTTTATTATTTTTATGTCACTTTTACCAGTCTATTGAATTGGAATTAATGAGGATTGAGAATATATCTAATGCATACTTTGTAGTAAACTACTGAAATTACTGCTCAAGTAATTTGTTGCCCACTATACGATTTTACTGTATCAGCTATGTTGTATGTAGTGCTTATAAATGTAATAGTTTTGGTAGACTGCACTGAAGTTCTCTGATGAAAATGAAGAGAGTGGTCTAGAGCAAATACACCATATTTCTCCTGGTTAGTGAAAACCCACATTTTCTATGTTCCAGCAGCTCAATTACTCCTTTACTACCATCATGGGCTGTTTTGTGGGGTAGTGGATGGTGGTGGTGGTGAGTGTAGAGGTAGGGGTGTATTACTGAAAATATTCAGGTGCAATAGTGCGGGCTTTTCTCCTGCTTTTCCTTTTTGATACTTTTAAATAAAAATTTGCTTAGTGTTAACAGCTGTCTCCTGAACTGATAATAGGAGCTGGAAATACCTAGTGCTAGCCTTAATTACATGCTCCAGGTTCTCATCTTTTCACCAGCTCTGTCAAATGCAGACTATATTTTGTCTGAGATAGGAATGTTTAATCAGATCGACATGAATAAAGTCAAGCTGAGGAATTTGCTCTACTGATTTTTTTGAATGTGTTAGAAAACTCATCTCTGCAACTTATCTGTCATGCAACTGTAACTAGACAAATGATCTTTATATTTCTGCAGGGCTGGATTGGTGTGCTGGTTAGGTCTTAGCAAAATGTCTCTCAATAGCTTGTGGTTATTTCCAGTTAATAATGGCTTGCCTCAAGTGATTTGTCATATTAATTGCCCTTTCTTTGCCCTCTCCTTTCTTCAAAAAAAGCATCCTGGCAAGTTTAGTTAGTAGAAATACGCAGATTATTACAGACTTATTTTAAAAATCACCCTTCTTTTTGTGTTGCATTTCTTACAACAGCTGTAGTAAGATTTGATGGTGAAATCCAGATAATAAATTAGTTCTTTTCTATGAAAATATTAGGGATATGAACAAATCCTCTGTTCCTATAAAATGCTATAGATTCAGATTAGGACTAATAACTAGGATCATGACATGGCCTAGTAGGCCAACTAGAAGTGGAAGCCAAGCACTGCATAGAAGAAGGGGTGTAGAAAACATAAGGGACAGTCAAATGAACCATTTGCTGACAGAGAGAAATACACAAAAATAAGATCTGCATGTTTTTGCAATTCACATTTGAAAATTGGCTTTGCTGGCTTCCCACTGTCCTCCAGAAAGGCTGTTTGAGAGCCTCCATTAGCAACTGTCTTCAGTTTCATTCTCACTCTATAAGCTTCCGTCCTTACGTCAGTATTTTCTCCTACTTTCTTTCCCTTCTTTGATGTTATCTAACCATGTATTTCTAAAGAAGAACCATGCCACATTTCCCTTGTTTTGCTGGGCTAAGCAGGCCAGTTTTCTTCTCATCACTTCTTTTATAACATAGGCAATTTGTTTTTCTAGTCATCATAGGAACTTGCTTCCACATGTTTTCTGGTATGAGTTCATTTCATATATATTTTTTTTTAATATGGATGATTTGCATCAGATGGCATGTTTCAGATGAAGAGTTTCCCATACAAGGGATTTTTTAAAAAAGCTTTAATAACTGTCCTCTTCTATAAAAACACTTCTCCCAATGCATCTTAAAATTGCATTTGCCTTTTTCAGAGCAGCATCATGCTGGTGATTTATAGTCAGCCTGTGATCAATGAATACAGCCAGGCCTTTTCATCATTTTTAGCTGATGTGCTCCCATTCTGTATCATGGATTCATGTTAATGGCCTCTTGCCCTTGTTCTATTATACTTCATTCCATTTCAATTACAAACCTCAAAGCCACCTAATTTTTTTGTGGATAATATTCTGTTCCTCCTTTATATTGATGTATCCCAGTTTCATGTGTTCATCCATTTTCATCATAGCAAGTCTACTCTCTGAGCTAAAGCTATTTAATAGAAGCATTATATATCAGACTTAACCATGAGGACTTCTGCTTTCCTGCATGACATTGCTAAGTTTGCCTACATACTGTTGTTTAGCTAGTTTGTTATTCACTTATGTGAACCTCCAGCAATCTTGTATGTTTTATTTGTTGTTATTATATATCCAGTTTTAATTTAGTATCTAAAGTTAAACAGTGAAAGAGAGACAAGCAAGTCCACAGGGGAAATGAAAAGTTTTCTAGGTTGCGAAAAAGTCCATACAACTGCTTTAGTTCCTAAAGAAAGTCTCCTTATTTCTGTCATTACTAAGGCTGGTTATGTTTGCCTCCATTCTTTTTCGTGGTTTTGGTTTTGCCAGAGGCTGCTGATGTTTTAAAGCACATTTTGTGGTACGCTGTGTCCCCAGCCAGCAGCCAGGCACCAGCACAACCACTTGCTTACTCCCCTGTGCTGTGGAATGGAAAACACAGAAAGCTGGTAAGAAGAATCACGGATCAAGATAACATCAGTTGAATTGGTGGAGCAAAAGCTGCACACACAAGCAAAGCAAAAAGAGGAATTTATTCACTACATCCATGGGTGTGTTATGTACACTCTTACAGTCACAGATCCAGAACAAAGAACTGCTATGAAGAAAACTGACTTCAGCTAGTACCTGCATAGGGAAAAATAATATAAAATTATGTAGGGTTTTTTTTCCCTGTAATGTTTTCCCAACTAATTAGTGTATCAAAATCAAAATGAAAACCAAAACCAAGAAACAAAAAAACCCCAAAAAACCATCCCCAAAACCAACCAACCAAACTAAACAAAACCAAAACCCAACAAAAACAAACCATAAATTTAAGCAATGTGGAAGGGGAGATACCAATTAGACTTTAAAAGCAAAACTTTTTTGGTATAGTTACACCATTTTTTCCTCTTTTTTTTAGCCTTGATTGTTGAGAGTACGTCTAACAAATGATATTATAATGAAATTTATGCGATACTCATTCAATTTCTTAGTGAATAAAGTTCAATTTATGGCTTCTCTATGTTTGACTATACATAGTTTATGTTCTCTGTCTTAGTTGTTTCCCATTTTTCCATTAAGTTTTAGACCTTTATTGTGCTGCACTTGAATATTAGTGTAAACAGGATTTTTTTTCGCCAAATGTATGATTTTAATGTGAGTCATAAATTAATACGTTTTCCATCTATATCTCAATATTCCTCTTATATCTAAAATCTCAGCTGTTCCAAACACACAAGGTTTGCCACAAAGATTTCTACTACCAGAGCTTAAAATCATTTTCTAGTCAGTCACTGCAGAACTGATGGAGGTTCAAAAGTGATTATACTGAAGTAGATGCTCTGGGCAACCCGAGAAGGGCATCTTGTGGCAGCATTACAATATCGGCTGGTGAGTCTGTTGTAAACCCATAAACCTCTAAGAAAGGGTTGGCTGCTTTGTGTTGTAAGTTACTAACTGTAACACATTTAGACTGAAGGCATGCAGAACTGCTCCCCCAAAAATAATTAAATGGCAAGGTTTTTGTCTAAGTGTTGGTGAAGTTTTGGCTCTACTGTTTTGACTTCTGTTTGAACTGCAGCAGGAAAACAACATGCCTGCTGAGCAACTGGTGGTGATCTGATGGAGCCCTTAACTCTGGAAATATTTTTCCCTCTTTTACGTATTTCAAGTCTGCACTTGTCAGTCTCCAAGCATGAGGAGGAGATCTAATAAGGTATTTCAGATCAATTTGGACAGTCTCCTCAGTAAATTGTTTTATGCATTTTTCTGATATTTTGGTGTTTCTAAAAATGTAATTAATGTATCTTCCTGAAAGTTATCACAGATGCTGAATTTTGGTCTCTTTGAAAACTTTGACATGTATTTAATTTCATAGAAAAACTACAGGTATTCATTTCTATAAAGATTTCGTTCTTTATTTATTCTTAAAACGGAAAAAAATCCCTAATGATATAGGTAGCCTGTCTAATACATCATGTAATTTTTAAAACATATTTGTGAATGTCTTTTTTCTTAAATTTAGCTGGTATTGAGTCTGTCTACGAAGCAGTTGAGGAATTGGCAAGGTTCATTTTTATGATGTACTAAAGGCAAAGAGTAAAGGGAATCAATGCTTGATAATGCACAAGATGCCCCAAGTGGATGCTGTAGTTGAAATAGCTAATGCATTGTCAAATCTGCAGTGTAGATAAACTTTTGCCTTCTTTGAGACTGATATGTTCAGGTGTTTTTAATAGTTACAGTGTGATACTACAGTGCTAAAGCCCTGTTTGCCATTGAACTGCAGCAAAGGGGTTGTCACCATTTTTCTTCTTTAGTTTTTTTTTCTTCTAAGAACTTTGAGATTTTAAAGGACCCCCCCATCCCCAGCTGTTAGAAATCACTAAATTTTAATTTAATGTGTTAAACTATACCAATGTAATTTAAGTTTCCCATCCCTTGGTAATTAGATCCTCTTCAGCCTGAATTTTTCCATATTCTGTTAATATTCATATCTAAGCATAAGATTTGGAGATCTGCACATTATTATGTAGCTAATATTATTCACCTACCGGTTAGCTATATGGGAGTATGATGGGTTATTTAAACAACTTAATTTGTATTTTCTATTTTCCTCTGCTGGAAGGGACATCTAGGGTTGATGCCAGCTTGGGAGACTTTGAGCTGCCATTTTTATAATACCAATAAGGATTTCAGAAGCGTATGAAGCAGGTGCCTGGAAGCAAACCAATAACAGTGAAACTTCTTTTTATTGCTTTTGATCCCAACCCACTAAATACAATAAAAGCTCTCTTGGGATTAACTATATCAAATTCCTGAACTGAGATACTTCTTCCTCTCAGATACTCCCTAGAGTATCCCATCATGATAGACAAAGCCTTCAGTCCAAAGGCTGAATATTTCAAAATGGAGAGAAATAACTTTGAACCCAAAGGGGATGTCTGTTTTAGAAAACATGGACCTTTTTTTCCCCTCAGCATTTAAATTTTTCTACAAAAATTATTTTGGATTGATTTCCAGCTGCGTTGAGAAGTGGACCCTGTAGCCTAAACACTCCCATTCCCGAATCATGCAGTCAGAAAAGAGCAAAAGTAGCAGTGTTCAGCTGCATCTTTCAGTTTCCCTGTATGAGAGCTCATCTTTATGACCGGAATTCTTCTGCTGGGGTTACTGTTGACACAGAGCACCAAGCTGGAAAGCAGAGATAACATGTGTCATTGCTGCATTTTGTCAGATACTCTGATTCCAACCTCTGCCCTTCCCCTTCCTTTTCTCTGTTGCACAGGTGCCGAAATCCTTTTAGGACTGATTTAGTGAGTGACAGAATGAGTTCCTAATTCTCAGCTTCATTCCCTTTTGCAGCTTAAACAAGATTCTGAAGCATAAAATACATCTTAATCTTTCCAAGAAATGATGTTAATCTGAGGCTGGGTTTTGGCTCAGTACTGAGCTCCTGCTGGCTTTGATAACAGTTCATGATTTGTTAAAATTTAGCATGGATTGATGTCAGCTTGCAACTTATACTCCAGGCTTCCTTGACTAATGGGAAGTAAACAGGAGCTTATATATAGTTGGGGCTCAGCACCATAAAATTTACAATGCAGTTCATAAAGTTCTGTTTTTGCATGTGATCCCTCTTTGTCACCCACTGGATTTCCTGGAAAAGAACTGGGTGTTCAGCAAGATCTTAACTTCTACACTCAGTCTTCTGTTATCCGTTTATTTCCACCCCACAGTCCTAACAAATGCTTTGATTTCACACTTTCAAGCACAGTAAAGAGACAATTTTGCCTATTTGGCAGACAAACAACACTGGCATATAAGTGATCGAGAGCACCAGGGCACAATATAACTTCAATTTCATTGATATAAAGTATCAGTGTTAGTAAGTTGGTTTAATTGTCACACAGAAATGAGCATAACCACAGTTATGTTCACTATTTATGGTTAAAAAACTATTTAGAGGAGAAAAGGGTCTTAAGAATGTTAACTGTGCATCTGATTTAGACTGCAAAAATGATTTTGTAATTTTCAGTGTTTTGGGAAAATACATGCACTTAAAATTTTATGTTTGAGCCTTCAATTGTCTTTTCAATAGTTGCATAATACAGAACAAGTTCTATTCTGCTGTCAGATACAGTGATGTAAATCTACGATGTTTTCACTGGAGATACTAAAATTGCTTCAGTTTCAAATTTTTTATTAATGAGGTCAGGAATTTTGACAGTACTTTTCAGTAATTGTAGATTTGAATAAAGCATACTGTTTTCAGAGCAAGGCTGGGGAGAAGCTCTCATCAAGATAGGCAATTTTTGGAATGTTGATAAAGTGCATGATTGACACTTCTATAATTTTGTTTGTTCTAAGCTTCTGTTTGTTCTTGGAACTTGGCTATTTAAGATGAAATGAAAAAAACTGTTCGCAGTGCTTTTGGACTAAATTTATGAAGGTGGAAGACAGCATAGTCCATATTAATGTCATTGTCTTCAATGTTTTCTCTTCTTGGTGGTTTGTTTTTTTTTTTCCAAGACCCACAGGCTTATCTTGTTTTGTAAAATCAATTCTCGTACTAAAGAGATGAGTCAGAGTGGACTTCCATTTCTTAAAGCGCTGCTCAGAGCTAGCTTAAGTTTTTCTGACTGAGGAGAAGTTCTACTTTTTCATTAATTTACATTATAGCACAAACCACGTGGATAAAAGACAAATATATGCTGTAAGATCTGACAGTAGCACTGCTGGATCAGAGTTCATTTAGAGTGATGTTGGCCCTGTGAATCATAATGTCTGATCAGCCAAGTGGGAGAGCTAACCTTGTCTGCAGCAGGGTCATATATCAACCTAAAGAGGAAAGAAAGTTGCCACAGAACTACAGTTCCAGCCAGCAGCACCATTTCACAAAAAAGTAATCCTCTGGCATCAATTTCTTGTCAAGGCTAGTGATGGGTTGCATTTGCCAAGTAAGATGTGCTCAGCTGAACTGCAGTGTCTTGGAAACGCAACGCGATATGTCTCTTTTTCTTTCTTTCTTTTTTAAAGAATATTGCGTGTTGAAAGTGTCGTTCTGTGAATACTCGCTGTAAATTAAGATAACTATTCTCCGAAGTGCAGACATTGATCTTGGCTTCTAAAACTCTTAGACTACGCAACTCTAAAGCAGTTTGCTCCTTTAGGTATCTATAAATCCATTTTCTACATGAAGTGACTTTTCCCTTTTCAGTTCCAAGAGTATAATCCAAACTCCAATTCTACACAGGCCCGAACCTTATTGAGCCTTTAAAGACGCGCTTAATGTGAATTAGGAATGAATAAAGTGCTTTATGTAAACATAACCTAAACCAGTTGCACGGACATTGGTTTAATACAAATTTTCTTTCGGAGCACATAGCATTTATTTGCATTTGCCCTCAACATTCTGTATGGACATCTAGTGAGTATTAGTGCAGCCTCATTTTACAAAGAAGAAGCAAAGATAAGGGAGGTGGTTGTTCTGGGTATATGATAATCAGCACTAAAACTCAGGAGCTGTGTCCTTCGTGCCGTTACTGAGCCGGTAGACTCTTACCTCTCTCACTTGTGGCATTCAGATCTCCTGATGACTGAATCCAGGCTGAAAGTTACAATTCACAGACCTGGTAACTGAATTTCCTTCTCGCAGGAGGGAAAGTGTTCCTTTGGGATCCAAAGAAAGGTGGAAAGTTAGACTCGGAGGGAAGGACTAAAAAAAAATCAGCTTTTTGAGATAACTTTAATGTGATGCACTGTGGTTATTTTTTTTTTCTCCACGTGAATAAAGATATATATTTAGGGATGGCTTCCTAAGAAAATATTCTTTCTCTGCAGAAATGTATTTTTCCTTGTTCCCATTCAAGTGTCAGGCAAGATTTATGGGGAAAACAATTTCAAACTTTTATTAAAAAAAGATGTCCTCGTACTGCTTCTAATCCTTTGCATTGAGGAATGGCATGTAGGTGGCTGCTAAAAAGAAAGATGTTATAAGTTCCTCAAAAATCTCTCCAGTTAATTGATGAAAATATACCCTCTGTATTTTGCACGGAATACATATTTGGAGATGGAGGCAGTGCGCATACTGACAGATCAAGCACCTACATCCATTAGAGGGTGTTTCCTGATGTGTAAATGATAAAATTACAATTTTTAACTTTTTCATGGCTGCTTAAAAATCCGTTTCTTTCTCTGGCATTCTATATGTATCATTTGACACAATACTGTGATTATCAGGATACCTGCTACGATACAAAGTTGTAGAAAAATGCTTGAATTAATTTCTTGTTAAGTAGCGCGCCGTCTGAATTTATTCTTATTTACATGGGCTGAAATAAAAAGTCAATTTTAAAAAATCATTTTAAGTGCAGGAAGATCCTTCCTAATTAGATGAAGAGTTCACAAATTCATAGAATCATGAAGTGATTCAAAGTGTTCAGGTCCAGGCTGGATGAGGGTTTGAGCAAACTGGTCTAGGGAAAAGTGTCCAGGCCCATGGCAGGGGGGTTGAAGCTAGATGACCTTTAAGGTCCCTTCCAACCTAAACTATTCTATGATTCTATGATACTTTCATTTCCCCTTTTAAAGAAATAGACTATTACATAATTTGGGGTTTCACTGGAGATTAAAACAATAAGATGATGTTGGGAAATTTGTGTGTACTAACAGAGTTTTATGCTTGTTTTCAACTTCATACTATTTTAATAGTAAACTTACTTTATTTTCATTGCATTTACATTATTAGGAGCTATATTTTTAATTCTGTGTTACAGTTAGTCCTTTTCTTCACATTCTGCAAGAGAAATTCTCTTTTAGCTTCTCTAGAGTTTAATCAAATGACACTGCTAGAAAATAGAAAACTTACACAAAAAGCCTGAAATAGATGTTACACCAAATTTGATTTTTTTCTCAATGAGAGGAATAGAGAAAATTTCTGGGTTTTTTTCTGATGGAATAAAAAACACTAAGACATTGCAGATACCCTGTGAGCATCCAGAATACGACCTTAAATAATTTATTCCTAGTTAAGGATCTGATGTTGCTGGCTATACTTAATGATGCAACTTCAACTCTGTAAAACGGTGCTTCATTTAGGCAACCGAGTCTATTACAGGTTGATATTAGGCATACAACAAGGTAAGAATCTGAGTGCTTTCCATGAAGTGCAGAGGAACATGAAAGATTCTTCCTGTTTTAAAATTTCTCCTCATCCAGTCTAGTAAGAACAAAGACACGTTTCTCTGAGTAACAACATTACATTAATTTTTCTTTTATTTGCAAAAATATTGTCTATTTTTCACTTGAAGATGTGGTTCTGTACTTAATTTACTGACTTTGAATATTAATCATCTTATGACAGGAAACTCCTTTGGTATTTTGAAGATCACCCTTGTCACTCAAATCTGAGATAACAGAACTAATGGGATCTTAGACATGGTACACTAGAGAAAATATGTGCTAGAGGGCAGCTGGAAACTCTGGATAGTTGCTGTGGAAGAACTTAATTTCCTGAAGTATTGGGACACTGGTGTGCTGAGCACTAGACCTAGAGGGAGGAGAAAGATAATGATAACCTGCGGTCTTTCATGTTTGTTTATAATGGAGCTAACAGTAAGTGCAGTAAGTGCAGGGTACTTATTTTTTCTTTGCTGGACTGTGTTTTCTCTGTTTCTGTTTTTTTTTTGTTTTTTTTTTTTTTTGGTTGGTTGTTTTTTTTTTTTTTTGGTGGACTTTTTTTTTTCTTTTTTTTTTTTTTTGGTGGACTTTTTTTTTTCTTTTTTTTTTTTTTTGGTGGACTTTTTTTTTTCTTTTTTTTTTTTGTTGGGTTTTTTTTTAAGATTGCTGTTAAAATACATTTAACTTTTGAATCTATGAATTTTTAAAAACTGGTTTTTGCAATCTGAAAAACCCAAAAACTCCTGTGGGTTTCAGTAGAATTATGGATGAAGTGTACTGCTGCTGGCTATGGGACAAAATCCAGACCTGCTGCAATGTGTATCTGTATACAGTATACTGTACAGGTACTGAGTATGTTTTTCCTTGCTTTTTAAAATAGAAATTATTTTTTAAATTTTAATCAGTATTCTTTGATTTTAGAAATCTGTCTAGTGTCTTTGTACATTTTTGAATGCATAGATCTGTAGCTCAAGGGTTGTAGGTGATGGTAAATCTTTTGTTATTTCAGATTTGCATTGGCTGCTAGCCACCACTAGGACAAAGCTGCCTCCTCAGGGCTTGCACCTTTGTAACATTTTATTGTGTTGAATTACTAAGTGTTAATAAGGAACACATGAAAATGAGGAAGAAATTGCCTGTGTAGTTCTGAATTAACCTTCAATAGCAGAAGCATGGTAGTCTGATTTTATCAATGAGTTCATTCTTGGAATAGACTGTGAAAAGGTTAAGCCTTTCAAGCATAGCCAGCACACAAAGGTGATTATATGCATTTCCAATTTAGAAAAATCTCTTTCCTGAAGGTCCCATGTAATTATTAATCTAAGCAAGTTATCTGGAAAAATAAAAAGATCCTCAGAAAATTCTGACTGCAGAAATTCATGTAGCAAATAGGAAGAGTTCCTTCCTCTGAAGGTACCTTTGGATACCTTTTAAATTTATTTTTCCTTAAAGATAAGTTTCAGAGAAGAAAGTTATTTCTTCATAAAGCAATTATTCTACTGAATATGAGAAATTCATTGGCAGAAAGAATGATGGATATATTTTGATTAAAAACACTGCAGGATCTTTAAACACATTCTTTGCGGTATGCCATTTATACCTTTTATAAGTATATTGTATGGAGAATTAGACTTTTTTCCCCAAGCTTTTAATTATGTCTGAGGCTTTCCTATTTCTTCATTTTTCTTCTTTATTCACAAAAATGCTATCATGTGGAAAGTATGGCTATACAGAAAGTATATAGATTTAAATACAACTTCAGCATTAAAAAATCATTCTGTTTATCAGCACAATGTTGCTATTATTAGACTCAAAATATTAGCAAAAGGAAGGGATTTTTCTTATTAATTACTTGTACACTTTACTGTGTATATTTATGAAATTCCTTGTTTTCCTGAGAAAATGGCTGTGTCTTAAACTCTGATGGAATCCACACATTTTGTGTTTCTGTTGTAATCGCCCATGTGGACAAATCTGATGAACTTTGAATACAAAGTAGTTGATAATGCCTTAAAGCAGAAGCAAGATAAAACTCTTTATCTGCATGGACCTTTCTATTATCATTGCTGCCTACTTTTCAGTAATTCTAACTCTCAAATTGAAATTGGCCATATCCCTCGGTCATTAATTCCAAGCTGGATGTGAAACAGTTAGGGCTGGAAATAGCATGTCTACAGTACAGCCATAGCAAGATTCCTCTAGATTCATAAAAACTGTTCTTCTTCAGGCAGTTTTTGTCTATGGACCAGGTGTTTTACCAGCATATCTGGACCTTTCTGATTATTGTGCTGTAATTCAGCATTTCCCTGGGGTTGTCTGGTCTCTCCACTGTGATGACACCATGTATAGAGTGTTGTGTTTTGGTTAGTCTGGCAGCCATTCTAAAAAACACAGTGTGGGACATAGGTTAAAAAACAGACAACAGAATTTGGTCTGGGCCTTCCAGTGTTTTAACAGCAGGTTTTTTTTATATTACAAATTCTGCATTTAGGTCTACAGCAGCATTTTTGTTGTAGTAACAGATGTCTCTCCAAAAACGTGTGTGCATATTTAAATGGAGCTGGCATAGTGTAATCTTCTTTCAAAAGAAGATTAATGGAACAGAACTTTTTTATCTGCACAAATTAATTGAACAGTTATAAGAAGATGGATCACTACTTTGCAATAATTATAGTTGTACTTAATATAATTAATACTCTGGATTAGAATTGATGTGAAATAGCATTGTTCTTTTGCACAGTTAAGGTGTAATTGTAATGCTAGATTTGTCTGAGTAAACTCTGCCACTGCATGCCACTCCCAAGACCATCTGTCTCTGGTAATGGTTTTCAAGAGCAAGAACTTTGCTATTCTGAGCTTCACTGAGATAACACTTAAATAACATCCTATGAGAACTAACATCCAATCAGTGGATTACTTAATACCTGAGTTGTTTTGCTTCATTTTATTATTCCTCATAATGGGACTAGTAATGTGAAAGATATATATGAGACAAATAGTACACACCAGCTATTTCTTCCAAACGTTGTCTGAGCCTGCTGGTGCATGAGTTTATGAGGAAAAAATAATCTATTATTGGCAAAGAATTGCAAAACTTTTGCTCATTTTGCTCTCTAAAAGAACTGTGACAATTTTTTTAAATTGTAAGAAAAAGTGCCCACACATAAAATTACAACAGTTAAGTACGCTATGAGTGGAACTCAGTTTAACCTTTTTCAGCATGGAAATAACCCCAGTAAATTTATTTCTTATGGACAGAATATAGGAAAATTATATAACAGGTCTGGACTCAAACAGAAAAGGTGCAATACAGTTAACACCTGATTAAGTGCTTCAAGTAGCCGTCCTGATGTCAGACATTGTCCAGGAAAGCACTGTTTGTGAAATCTGTAGTAATAGTGACTATTCCAGCTGTATCAGGAAACAGATTGTCCATTTCCCAGAAGCGGTTTTGTGTAAGATGCACTCTTTAGAGGAAGATCCTCTTGTGACATCCCACAGGCTGTTTGAAATGTTGGAGTCAGAAAGATACAGTGGAAGAGTTCTGTCTGAAAGGTTTAAAATAGGATGCATTATAATTTTGGTTGGATATGACAGCTAAGACTTTCATTAAACTGTTGGCAAAATATCTGGATGAAGGGGAGAGAGATGATTAATGCTTAGCTAAAGAAAAGTGAAGACTGGCGAAAGGGAAGAAAGCATATGAAAATTCTTTAGAATAAAGGCAGAGTATCTAGGTTAAACAATCTTGGTCTTTATTTGCATATTTCTAGTAATAGCTGAAAAATTGACTAATATCTTTCCATGTACCATCTCCCTGCTTCTGCTAATTCCCAGTGTGAAAGCCCTAAGTAACATATAGCTCTTGTCAAGGCAATTTGGGGGGCCAAGAAAAAGTGTGTGATGCAGCACAAACCCTGCAAGCCAAAGGTCACAGTAGTGTGAGACTATAGTAAGACGTCACAACATAGATTTGGCAGTTTAGTGTGTTCCCATCTAGGGAAAGTCTGTGAGGACCTTTCAAGTACCATATATGTGTGTTTCCATTGCTTTATTCTCTACCTTATGGCTAACCTTCTTCACTTTTTCCATTCTATTACAAACCCACGGAGAATAATTTGTATGGTAATTTTTGTGAATTAAGTATCCTGGGAGATAGATTAACATCATTAAACTATTATCACATTTAGCATTCCTGTTGCCAAAAATGGAAGGCTAATTTTACTCCATTAATTTCTTATGAAATGCTTTTCTTTTTTTGTGGTGGCCACAGGTGTCCAATTTATTCCCAGGTCTGTATAGATATTTTCATTTTGAGTCTTAGAAAATATACTCAGGTTGTATCAATTTAAAACTGCTTGCATGTGAAGATGGTAGAATATTTAGAAAAAAGAATTTTAAATAAATATTTTTAGCAATAGCAGAGATAATTCTTACTCTCTTAAAGGAGATTTAGTTCATGAGCTTTAGGGTTCTCCCTTGGTCCACCATGATCACTATCTACCAATGAGCACAATCATCTCATCCTTTTTTGCAAAATATTATTAGATTCAGCAGAACTGTTTGGCTGAATTATCAGGTCAAAAGCTAGCTCTGACTCTGCTCACCATTAGATGATTTTTGACTTAAGAGGATTAAGTTCTTTCTTGCTTAAAACACTAAACTTTCTGTCATGATCATGTAACTGTGGCAGCAGCCACATTTCCACTTCATATTTCATCTCTAGTTCTTCTATTAATCATATTACATTTCCAATTAAGTTCTACTTATGAATTTGTTTCAGTGTGGTTCTTAGGGGAATCAGTAAATGTGGTTTATAATTAAGTGCTCAAATATTAGAATTTAATAGTTTGTAATTAGAGGGTTTTTAAATTAGAAATCTGTCTTCCTATACAATTTGAGGAGGTAAAATCTAATTTACATCTTCACCTGAAGGAAAATTCATAAAATGAACTAAACTAAAGCAGTGAAATACATTTTTAATTAAAGGGAGGAAACTGCTAATGAAGTGCAACTTAGGAACATAAACTAATACTGTATAACATCATATAGTTTCTTTATGTTAGAGAATGAAATACAGTGGTTTAAAAAATTAGAAACATTACTTAAAGCACTGAATTTCAATTTGCCATATGAAGCGTCCCATGGCAAAAGTATTCCCATTATTGTCAGTCTTATTATAGAGATGAATATGTACCTACTCAAGCACTTGAATAAGGGCTAATAATATTTGCACTGTTCAGTGGCCTGCATGGTGTCATGCAAATAAATACCTGATACTGAATATGTCCAAGCGTGTGTATGTCTATCTGTTCGTAGCTATTTTCTGAGGCACAGGGAGTCACAGGAATGTCAATGGGTGTTCAGGGTCGTGTTCACGATCAGAAATCCTGTTTTCTCCTTCACTGAAAGCTCACTGCAAGCAAAACACTGATTCTGTGTGAAAATCAACACAAATTCTGCATAGAATATTGGCTAGGAATATGTATTGAATTGCAAGCTCCAGCACTCAACGATTTTTCTCCACTAGCTAAGGAAAGAGTGCTGAGTTAAGACCAGTACCAGCAGGCCTGGTTTAAGACATAAGTAAAACAGGCTATTGCCTGCAGTAGCATATTTATGGGACTGGCCTTTAGGAAGACACTCATGATATTTTTGTGCCCGACCTCAGCTTGACTCTGCAGAGACAGCACCAGGAGGATGCAGAATACATGTTTGTTACTGGGCACAGCAGCTTTTCTCAGATCTGAAGCCTAAGTAGATGTTGAGCCACCTTGATCCATTCTGAGCAGGCTCCTTATCCATGAAAAAATACCTAGATGTGCAGGCTCAGCTGAAGACATGGGTATTTTTTGGCAGCCTGCCTGGAGAATTAGGATATCAGGTCTCCAGTGTTTCCCTGCAAGTAGGTCTAGACACAGCCTGAAGCAATTTCTCTGTGTTGCTTATGACCCTGAGGGCAAATAAGCTTCAGAAACAAGCTTTTTGTTTATGTGTCCTAGTAAGAGGACTATAGATCTTGCTCCAGCTACCCTGCTTCTGCTTCCTTCAATTGCTGCTGTAAGGAAAGGTGTACAGAAAAAGGTGGCCGTGGCCATGGCAGGGAGAATGGAGTTCCTGAAGACTTGTTCTTCCCTTCTACTTTGAATCCCCTTCACCAGGGAGGGCAGTGGTGCAGCATTGCCTTATAATTGGGACCGTGTGCCAAGGACATGCGGTAAAGAAAGATCTGGGGTGAGCCCTATGTGTAGGGTCACATTTAATTATTTAAGCAGAAGGGTGTGTTTTATTTTATCATCTTGAGGTGCAGAGATGGATGTCTTGGGAGCCATCCTCCCACCTCTTCAGTATGGCCTGACCTATCCAGAAAGGGTGAGCCAGTCCTGAGGTTAAACAGGGAGCCTGGAACAACAGAGACAGAGAAGGTACCTTGGCAAGAGGGTATGGCTCAAACTCCAGTTAAATCTTCCAAGCAAGGGTTCATCTCAGCCTTAAGGGCTTTGTAGACCATGAACAGACTTTTCACAATGCGGAAGTTTCTGTACTGTGATTATCAGCAAGCAGTGTTATTTTTTCATTGTTTTAGCACAGTTTGAGATTTGTACAAGCAATACCTCACAGAATGGTGTTTGCTTCGGAAATCTGACCCCAGTCTTTACCTCGGTTTCCTTATCCTCTGGTGGCACTGCTGCAGCACCTGTACTTTTCATCAGTCTAGCTGTGGTTCCCTCAGTAGTGGCTGATGAGACAGGCAGAAAATCCTCACAAGTATTGACGTAAGCTGGAAAATTCACGACCTTTGTCTTCTTGCTTGTGATGTCTTGACATATTGAGGGTAAACCACTCATATCTCTTTAAACATTTGAATCATTTAAGGAAGCTCTTGGGACTGCCATCTTTATGATACACAAATTATATGTCTGTAATTTCAATTACATCAGTATCTATGATTTTACCTCATAGTAAGCTGCATTAATGTAATTTGCAAACTGAGACACAAGATCTGCTGAAAATGGTCTTCTATTAATTATGATGATGGTGGTGGTAGTTGTTTTTGTTGTTTCTGACAATCTGTGATCTGACATTACTCGGTGATTCTATTGTATTTTTGCTTTTTGGTTAGCCAAATTGACATTTTCCACTGAAGTATAGATTGAAAAAGTCAGTAATGGGGTATGCTGACATTTATGGTAAGAAGATCAGCTGGTACACCACAGTGGTACGGATCACATACTATGATAAAAAATTACTTATATATTATGCCCTTCATTAATATTTCAAGATTCAGACAGTAAAGGGAGAAATTTATCTCAGTGTAAGTTAGAATACTGTTTAATAAGATTTTCTGAGGAGACAAGATTAATGTTAATAATGTTTTTTCACTGACAGGAAAATAGTGTTAACATTAGTAACTCATTTTTCTGTTAAAAGTACAGCTTTTGTTTTACAGCGATTCATAACAGCAAGGTTAAACTGAAAAAAGCATGGACTATAAACAAGGTCAGGCCTATAAAAAAGTAAAACATGAATCTGTTTTCCAAGACTAAAATCTTATTGGAATGAATATTCTGCTGATCAAAATGAAGGTGATGAAGGCTATAAAGCTATTCAAGCAGAATAATTCAACTTTAGTATCTCTCCATTCCAGGAAGTGGCTATTTCTTTTTTTAATAGTCTCAAACAGGGAATTTGGAACTCATCTAATTAAGCTTCAAGTTTTCTGTGTTTTGTAGTCTCCTTGATTCTGAAAATAATATATGCAACTTCATTTCGCTTCTCAAGTTTTAAGGCATAAATGAGTTTGGTACAGGGTTTCCTGAAGGTATATTGAGCAAAGTCTTTATTCAAGAAAAAAATACATTTGCTGTGCTTGGGTAAATCTTTCCCATTCAGAATATATTTGGGTTCATTAAGATGACACACAAACATGAATATGAAATACTTGGTTCCTCTGAGATTGCTCATACAGGGCTAAGGACTTTTCTAGGTTATAGCAACATACGTGCTGATGCTTAATATGGCACTGTTGTAGTTGCACGGATAATATTTTCACGAAGTCACAAATAAGGTTTGTATCAATTCAAGAAACTATGTTGTCTAAATTCACCGACTTCATATAGTGTACTCCAGATATGTGTACAAAAGTAGTTATGTTTGCAATACTTTTATGTGGAAACCGACAACTGCTCTGAAAGTTTCACAGAGCTTGACCTGGACACAATCTCTTTGTACCCTTGGGAATTCAGTTTGTATCTGTGAGAATTTTAGCATCAACAGAAGCAAGAAATCAAAACACCAGATGAAAGAATGCACAGCTGCTCGAGGGAGCTGTTTGTTGCTTTAGATTGTTTTAGATGGGTGTTAGTTTCAAGCAACCAGTAGTTTTGTGGGGTGTTAATGTAGAAGCCAATAGAGACATAGTACGGGTGCCAGGACACTGTAGAAAAGGGGGCTTTGTAGAAATAAAAGGAGCATTTGCATTTGCCCTCACCCAGAGTTGTTACTTTGTTTATATGTGTCGTGACCGCCTCAACAGTGACACTTTTATGCGTACGTTATGAGTATGTACACACAAAGAGTATGCTCAATACCAGCATTCCTAAACTGTGTCAGCCCACATGCACATATCCATACCAAGAGCATAACCAGGGCAAAGCCCCGGCATAACAGGAACCTTTGTGATTGATGACTTCCCATTCTAAATTGTTCTGTGTTCACATGCAAATGGTATAGTCTTTACATTGCCCTCAGTCCTGCTGAATTTCCAGACTACTAGTCTCTATGCTTTTTCTGTCTCTGTAAATATTTAATTAACCGTGGAAGGAAAAGAAGCTAAAGCTGCAGAAATAGGAAAGCAAATAACCCATAAACTGGTGATAGTAAATCATCCTGTCTACATTTGTCAGGGAAAAAACATTTATTTTTGATTTTTTTATTTCTCAGAAGTGTGGAGTGCTAGAAATGCCTAGATTTATGTGCAAAAATAGTCCTTTCTTATGAAAAACAAAGTATGGCTAAAAGAGTGGGAGGAAACATCTCTCTCAACATTTCTTGGTTTTGCTCTTGTTTATTTTGAATAAGCAATTAAAAATATCAGGACAAGTATAACACAGCTGTGAAAGGGAATGTTGGATACAACTGAACAAATAATATCAAAATTTTTCTTTCACTTCCAATGCTCAGACCTCCCTGGACACTGTTGCAACCTTATGCGAGGCAGAATCTTGCCTGTAGCCAAAATAATTGTTGGACTTCGCTTGGGCTGATCACATAAGCATGGCCTACATGGTCTAGTACATAGAAATGTAGTTTTGTGAATACTGTTGCTGAGTTCTATGATGAAGCACATAAGTGTTAAAATAATTCTGAGTATTCAAGGTTCTTGCCATTTTTCTAACAGATGCTAATTTCCTTTATAGTTTTGTACTTGCATTTGAAGATTCTGCTGTCCTATAGAAATATCAAGAGAAGAGAATGTACCACTCAGTCTCTTTGAGTCTGTTATTTCTGCACATAAAAATTATGTGTACTTATGGATTCAAATGAACAGTTTATTTTAGAAGAAATCCTTTATTCTCTGTGCAGAGAATCTGAAGAGGGGTATCACGGTGCCTGGGAGATGTGCAAAGATTTCTCTGATAGAAATAAGATCAACTGACTTGCTTATACTGTGTCTACCAAGCTTTAAGAAGTTAATTTCAACTCCTCTAAGATGGAATCAAAGCTCTTGAAAAATACTAATCATCATTGTCAGATTGATGTTTGCTTGAAACAAACACCAGCAGTAAACATGGCCTGAAAGATTTATTCAGGGAATAAAGCATAACATTTACACAGAAAGAGGGCAGCATTAGAGTGAAGAGACATGATCAGAGCTGACCTTTGGCAAGCAGTACAAATTTCTAAGTATGAATGCCTCAGTCAAATAAATTAGTTTCCAGAACAGTTAATTCTTTATGAAAGAGAAGGTCAGACAGAGAGCATATGATATTTTAGTGTGTTAAACAAAAATGCCAGATTTCATTTTACCAATAACAGTTAAGTAATTGGTGGAGTGCTAAAATTATTTTAGAAGTATAAGCCTAAAGCCAAATTACTTCAAAAACTGGTAACAAACTATTGATGAAGGAAGAGCAATTGCATTGATTGAACTAGAGGTCCTTGATTCAAGACATCTTTTTTCTTGAAGTCTTACTTGGATTTTGGGTGAATGTCTTTGGGTAAAAGTCCTCTTCCTCTGTTTTATCTGTGGGAAGTAGGAATAGAAGCAAAGACTTTTATTATTATATTGCTTGCGTAAGGTATTTCGGGTTTATGTTTTTGGGTTTTTTCAGTGGTCAGCATTGTTCTACAGATCAGGTAGCCTTTTCAACTTTCAAATCTGTACTGAGTATTGTAATTTATGCTCCACATGAAATGGCTTTGCTAAAAATGTGATCCTTGTCTCATATGAAGTGACTTTGCTGTAAATATGACATTAGTATGAGCCAGTCAGCTTGCCAGATTGCTATTAGTTTGTAATAAACATTTAGAAAAATGAAGCATCGTTAAAGGAAAGCAGCTGTTTCATGTAGCTGCTGCATATTTATAGACACTCTGCTTACATGAATTAATTAGTCCCTGATTGAGGGAGGCACACTATTTCTCCACCTCCTGGCATCTTTCCATTCTGTTTCTTCTTTTGCTATTCTCTACTGTAATGACATCCACAGGATAAAATTATTAATAATTTTAAAACCACTTGGTATAATACAAACAAAGTGATTGTAACACAACTTGATTGCAGCCATTCCTCAGTACTCATGCACAGCAGAAGACAGTTAACTTATGATAATTAACTTCTACTACAGTAATATTATCTGTTAATAAAGAACAAACATTCTGCAAGCTGTGTTATCCGGTCAAAAAAGGGATTTTTCGGTTATTGTTTCACCTCATCATTTTAGGCAGAATTGCCTGCTGTTCTGTGATTATATAACCAGAAACCAGTCCTAGCAGTAAGACTGAGCTTACATTAGAAGTTATTTACTGACGTGATTTTCATATCATTCCAAACTCTTTTATAACACTTCCCTAGTTGAGCATTGGTGTTGACAGTCTTCTCTAAACTAATATGTCAGTCTAGATTAATTTTTTTTGGCCAAAACTTTCAGTTTTCTTCTTTGATGCCAGTTAAATAACTGTCTGCTTTGTCAAAAGTTTACTTATGGCAGCAATTTAAGAAACACTTAGATGTTCTTTAAAAGTTTTTTGCTTTTAGAAGTTCATAATTTGCCCAGCCGTTTGTCAGTTGTGTACCTTTATGCATAAAGAACATTGCAGAATAAATAATATCAACTCATTGGAATGAAGGTGAATACTTCTGAGGTAACAATTATGGTTAATTCACAACAGTAGTCATAATGGGCTTTTCTTCTTAAGGCATCCAAAATCTGGACTGCTAGAACAAGCAATTGAATTAATTCTTTAAAATATAATGATCCTCAAAAACTGGAAGTTGCACTTTGAAAGAGGCATTCTGCATCGCTAGAGATTACAGAAAAGCAGAAGCAAATGTATTTGACCCTAGAGTGTCATTTGTCATTCATTTTCTAAGCAAAAAAGAATGGTAAAACATCACTGAACTTTTGTTAAGAGTGAGATGCTCTTGAGCGTTGTTTCTCCACATTTCCAAAAGGTCCTTTGGATGAGGACATTCCTCAAGTAAATCAGAGTTGCCACAAGAAAATGTTTTTAATGAGTGTTAGTCATTGATGAAAGTTTGATCAAAGAGATGAGATTGGGTGAGAATTAAGCAGGATTTTCAAGGAAGCTAACCCACCAGTAAATGGCAAACACTTTGCAGTAGCATTACATAATACAAGTTAATGGATGTCTCTGATGCACTTATGGTCAAATATCAATGCAAATTCCTGACCGAACAATTGCAGGTCTTAAATAACACTGGAAGGTCTAACTGCTGTTGGTTATAATGGTTACATTAGCAGCATTTTTTTAAGTGTCACTTAGTGCACGCTGACATTGTTTAAAGCCATTGGGCATCCAGCAACACTGGTAGGAGAGTGCAAATGAATACTCTGATTCAGTATATTGTCTTTTCCAGCTACTGTCATATCTATATTTGGAACTTCATACACTAAAAAAGAAAGCCCAGCTTATTAGATTTCATATGCTAAAATAAAGAATAGGAGCATAATGGCTAATGAGAATTATTTTTCTGAACAGAACAAATCACGTGAGTAGCAATATCTAGGAACAATTTAACGCTTTTATTACCACCAGTTGAAATTATCAGTTTCATCAGACTTTTCAGTAAATTAACATTCACATGAAAATTTTAATATTGCAAATTTATGTTACGCTGCATTTTACATTGCAAGTTTAGTATCGAAGTTGTTTATTAGAACAAGGTTTAGTGTTTTTAGGGCATCTTTCTCACAGATACATGACAGATTATCATGGAGCAGAAAGTTTTATTCAGTGCCTTGACCATTAGGCTATGCAAATTATTCTCTCTTCCTGGGTTGCCAAAGAACTGTTTAATTTAAAACTGACCTCACTGCTCCATATCCCAGATAGCAGGAGCAGGATTGGAGCACTACCTGGATGGTAGATGCCTTTTCTCTGGAGTATCGTTACAGTCCACAGAGGTTCTTGGGCACAGTACTGTAGTGGTGTGACAGCTTTGCAAATCACAAAGCAGATTCTTAAATCAAACCTGTGCTTGATGATCGCTTGGTGTGTTAATAGATTAGATTTTAGCTTCCCTTACACTGTCTAATAAACGTCTCTTTTGTGCACTTGCCTTTTCACCTACCTGTGGGATTATTATGATACTCTAATAAAACATCAGGCGTTTGCAGTTTATTCCTGGAGGGATTTGACTCCTATTTTCATCTCTTACTGCCAATCAGCAGCCTTATATTGAAAGGTAATTAGATTATTCTCTAAGATTCTTCCCAGCCTTCACTGAATGCATATAAATTCAAGGACTCAAGTTTGCTAAAGGGCTCTGCTTGATAGACTGCCATGGCAAAGTTCTGAAACAAAACACTTCAAAGGTATTTCCTGGAAAAAAATGAATTAATTTTCTTTGTATTTTTTTTCTTGCAATTTCTGTTTCTAACAAACTTTTTCTCTGAAATATGGCTTAAACAATGACAAAACATTTTTCCACTCCTGTGTGTAGTTGATACTAAATGTTCATAATAGGAATAGAATCTGATACCTGAATTCAAAACTGAGTTCCTTTTGGCTAATATAAGACAATTATCTGCAGATACCTGTGCAATTCACTTTATCTTCATTAATGATGGGTAGCTATATGAGAAAACAAAATTATATGTTCATTTGGAATGATTTGTTGGTTTTACTGCGAAGCTTGTGAAAAAAACTTATCTTGCTATTACCTCTTTCTTACCTTCATTGGCTGTGTTTTGATAAGCAGGTAAATCTTACTTCCGCCATAAAGGCAATGGGTATGGATCATGCACACAGAAAAAATTTTCTTCACTAAGAACTTGTCATTTCTGTGAGTCACGCTTCTGACTAAAAATGCAGCTTAAATGCATCATTACCAACCATTATTGTGGAATGATACAAGTTTAAACATAAAAAGAGGTGTCTTTGAGATTTAAAACAAACACACTAGTTAAATTAGTATTTACACCCTGCATAAAGGCATTTAAGAAGGCTTGACCATTGGTTAAATCAGGTTAGACACTGGGTCGTTGGCACGTCGCCTAAGCTAAAAGCGATCTAAATTTATCTATGTTAGAAGCTTGTATGGGCTTAAAAGATCCAATTAAACTGCTGCAACTTTTGTTCTGAGGTCAGAGGTATAGAATCAGAAAACAGATATCTCTTAAAGACCTACACTTAATCTTCCTTTTTCTCCTAAATATTTCTGAATTGTTCCTCTAAATAACATTTTTAAAGTTATAAGCTAGTCTATAGTGCATCCTTACGCAGCTATCTTCCTACTTCATTACTTTCTTGTTGCTTCTGGTGGTTCTGTAGATGTTTTCAAATTGTCCTTTTTTCAGTTTTAACCAGTCATTTCCAGACATACTGGTTTTTAATATCGCTCTTTCATAAGTCCCTGCAGTTCCTTGATTTTTTAACCAATTTTTCCTTGTTCCATTTTCACAATTAGGAATTATCTACTATGGAGAAAGAACAGGAACAAAGATCATAACAGATTAATATTTCCAGATATTTATTGTCTTTTCTTATGTTTTACACCTGAACCTAACAATTCCCAATATTGCTGTTTAAAATAAAATAAATTGTTTTTTCTTTAGTTATAGAGATCTTGACAAAAATCCATAGAATTTTTGTGGGAAATGCATGTTCCGTCAGAGAAAAGATGCATTTATTTAAAAAAATATGGAGTTAACTAAACAGAATAGGCAAGGAGTTTTATCTTGCCCTACTGTTTTGCAACTTAGGTTTAGGTAAATTATGTTAAAGAGGTGTTGGTTTTTTTTGTTTTTTTAGCTCTATGTACTCTTTCCTTACCTTGCTCTTTTCTTAGTAGACACTGAAAATCAAAGGAAAAGTTCTGTCTATATTGTGTATTACAAGGGTACTGTTCATTTTAAAAATATATTCTGGAAGAATACCTCTTTTTATGTCCTTACTTTATTTCTTGTGTTTTGTTGGGTTGCTTGGAAATAGGACTACATATAGGAAAAGACACAGATTGAAGAAAGTGTATGGATTACTGCTTAGTTCTGCACCTGAAATATGTGCCTTACGCCTGCAGAGCACTAGAAAAAGGGAATATTGAAGGTTAAACCTCAGGACATGCACTCAATATGGAATGAATCAGGGACACAGAGATGCTGCCTTTTTTTTCTCTGAAGTTTTCGAAACAAACAGGTGTCTCAGCTATTATTTTCTTTTCTATAGCTACACAGGAGCTTCTTACCTGTCACATGCTGAAAGTAGCAACAGAATAAACTCATGAACTTCTTTTCCTGGTGGTAACTGAGAACCAGAGCAAAGGCCAAAAGCTACACTTAGGAAATAGAGAGCTAAAGGAGGGGTTACTTGGCTTTTATGGAACAGCTTTCCATGGATCCTGATGTAACAGTGATCAGGGCTCAAAGTCACAGGCTACCAGTTACTAAAGACTTTAGGTCTTGTTTTATTATTGTTAAAATCTCAGCTGTTTGATGTAAGCAGTATATTATAATAGCATTAAAGTGATTAATAAACGGATTTTTTAAAGGATGTTGAACTTTGAAAACAAGGTGGAAGAGTGTAAGTCTTCTATAAAAATATTTACAATGATTTTAAATGCATAAGTTCATCTACACTGTATTTGTAGACATTTTTCATTTAAAGTTATGGCTTTTCCATTTGAAAGTGTTAGTTTCCCTGCTCATAAAAATTTTCAGCATATCTTTTAAGACCACTAATTCCTGTTAATGAAAAGTTTTAATCCATTTTAAGGAAATTGTTACTTCAGCAAATTTTACCTATTAATCTGCCTTCATTAGTTGCCTGGCATTTAATACCTGTCAGACTAAGAAAAAAATAGTTATTCAATTATTTATAACAGCCTGTGTTCATGTCTAGTAGGTAGGGAAACAACCTTTCTCACAGGAGAAATTCTTCTTGTAATATTCACAGTAGAATAGCATCAACTGGGAGAAAAGATGACAGTGGAGTGTTCAAAACTCCCGCACAAGCTCTGCTAACACTTGTATTTAATAGTTTACACTATTTGTTTTGAGCTTCAGAGGTGATGTCATCAATGGAGGCCTTAATGTAGAAGCCAACAACTCTCCTCCTGTTGCCAGACTTCAAATGGTGCCTTTAAAAAAAGCCTGAGAAGGGCATTTTTGGCCAAATTACGTGACTTCCCCCCTGAGGTCCATGCTGCATGCTGTCTAGCCATAAAAGAGAAGGAAATTGTTCCCAGTCATCTAATAAAGTAAGGTACAAATGTGGTTTTAGATATTTTAATTATTATTGTGTAAATAAGTTGATATGTCAGCTAAAATTTATTAGAAGCAAGACTGGCCACTGAAGTGCACAACATATTATGCCAAGCAATAATTTAAACTCTACTACTTCTTGAAGGTGAATCACTATTTTTAATTACTGAGATTCATATGATGCATTTGAAGGCATATAAAAAGAAGTTTCTCCTTTCTTCAGGGCAGTGTTCCTTAGATAGCTTGCTTAGGATGCAAAGCATAGAGTTTCATTTATTTAAAGCAGCTTAATTGGGAGAATCTAAGGACAAAATCAGAGCTCTAGGTATGGCCTTTCCTTTCCAACGAGATAGTTTCTTCCCATCTCCCATCTTTTTATTAAGTTAGTATTTGCTCTGTGCTATGCTTCTAAAATCAGTAAGTTAAAATTGTTTTTGTCACTTTGATACTTTTCAGCTGTAAAACTTCAAGTTGGATATCTTTGAAAATCATCTGTTTTCTGTGAACTCCAATTATTTGATCTGCAAATGCCACCAGGAGGCTCTTGTAATCTGTTTGCTTTTTGGTAATCCAGTCTTTGTTATGCTTCTTCTGCTTATGGGCATGTTGCTCAAATTTGCCTCTATTATATATCTATGAAATAGTAACAGAGCTTGCATAAAAAGAGAATTTGGAAAAATGTAATTTTTTCTTTTTACTGTGAGGTTAAAACAAAAAAGTATTTTTATTCATTTCAGAACACATGAAGAGCTACAGGAAAAAAAAACCCTAAACTGTTTATCTTATTTTTAACTACTTATGAATAATAGAATAAACTTTTGGATGATTACTTCAATAGCAGATGGTAATGCTTTCTCAATACACAGGTTTAAATATACCAGCAGTCACACCATTTCTTTTTGCAAGTAAAATATAAAAGCCATGTAGGATACACTCGAGTTAGTTTATTTGGGCTGATCTGCTCAGAAATTAAGTTAAAAAAAGAAAGCAAAGCCTAGCAACCCTTTCTATCTTGGAAGCAGTTTTTGTCTCACTGTCTCATCTTCTACCTCATCCATATACTCCTTTATCCCTTTTAAGTGGGTAATAACAATATAAAGATGTTTTCCAAAAGTACCTGTGAAATTCAGTTCATATTTTGTTTTCCAAGTGTGTCAGGCATTTACAAACTTTAACGCTGTTGGAACACCAGTTTCCAGACAGCAGATTCCTTCAGAAAATGACTTGTGGTCTTCAGCCACATTCTCCATTAAGAATCATGTTAAAAATCGCAACACTAATTCCAATTTATTTGATATAGGGCTATGTCAAAATGCTCTAAGATCCAGAGATATTACTTCAGGACACCATTTCGTTCAGGCTCTCTAGCTGTATAAACCTCAGCACTACACTGATATGTTTCTAGAGCTTCTAGTTCTGGGATTAATTTATTTATGGCCAGTGTTGGTATCTGGGCAGTGGTGCTGTGAAAAACACAGACATAAACACAAAGCACTCCTGGAACAGCCTCCCTCACTCTTTTCACAAAGTCTCAGAAAGATGTTTAGATAAGAGCTGGGCATTGACAAGCCAGCATCCAGTTACCTGTACACCTCCACACCCAGCAGATGCGTGTGCAGAAGCAGATACCTTCTTTTATATTTGAAGATAAAAGGTTATCTCAACCTTCATGCCAAAACATCAAGGCTTGGAATTTTATACAAGCAGGATCTTCTTCAAAAATCAGTTTGTCCTTTTCAAATGGACACTCAGGGCTTTGTAAGGCTGTAATTGACACAAAAAAAAAAAAAAAAGGGAGATGGCTCTTTGTTAGAGGAAAATAGGTTGAAAAAGGTACAAGCTGTTTTATTTACAAAAGCTTTTAGCTATCTGTAACTGAAATTTGCAGTATCAACCTTGGTAGCTGTCAGAAATAAGGAAGGTGAGTAAATAGATATGTATCATAGGTATGGAACTGGGAGATCTAATGTCTTTATCCAAAAATACAACAGTAGAAACTTAGCAAACAGTCCAGAAAACCTCTGGCATCACTGATGTTCTTGGACGATGCTTAACAGACTTAATGAGAAAAGAACCTATATATTCTGTGGGAAGAATAATATGCAATAAAGAGCGCTGCCTTCTTCCTGAAATTAAAAGTGATCTGCAAGTGGAAATAGATGAATTGTGGTGGGAATCTAATTAAAAGAAATTTTTAAATTAATGGAATGAAAAGAATGTTAAGAGAAACCAAAACCTCTGCTGTCACTATAATTCAGTAATATTTAAATTCTAGTCAAAGTATTTTTTAACAGTTGTACTGCTAACTAGACAACCTTGCAGGCATGTTTAATGTTCCATCAAGTGAGTCTTCTTATATTCCATAGGAATAGGAATTCCTATATTACATAGGAATTTGACTGTCATTACAAGTATTCTCTGCCTTTGCAAAACTTGCATGGTACAGGTGATTCATCATTTGAAGCTTCATAGGAAAAAAACCCAATTGTATCAGGAAAAAAAAATCTGCCGTCCTTGTTTGTGTATTTCATGTAATCATATTCTCTTACAATTTTGGCTTCCGTGTTTTATAAAATGGATCCAATATTAGGATTCCTACCTCTCTCTGTCTTCATTTTCACAGTTTGAATTAACTGAATAGGTGTGCTACAGTTACCAGCCATTCTTTTTCAGATATTCCTGCAAGTATGCACTTAATAGAGGATGGTATAATCAGAAATCAGGCTCTAAGTCATTTATAGTGGGGGAAGAATTTTGGTCCAATTTGTAGTCTATTTTTTATAGCAATGGGATTTGCTAGCAAAGGTAAGAATTTTCATTTCTACAAGTGAGAAATTGTTATACAATACTTCATACAATGGCACTAGTAGGTACGTTTTGACATTGTTTTCTAAGCATAGCTATTAAAAGTTACCACAGCTTTGTGAATGAAATACAGTTTGAAGTTCTGTTCTTCCAGATCCTTATTTCTAAACAAAAAAAAAAAAAAAAACAAAA
>VZTE01003434.1:1146493-1214215 GCA_013397775.1 Eulacestoma nigropectus | reverse complement strand
AAAAAAAAAAAAAGTGACTGAGATCAGCTTTAATTTTTTTTTTTTTTTACTTAAATATATTTTTGTTCTTATCCTAACTCTGAAAAAAGGCTGTAGTGTTTAAATTATGTCTAGGTAGATACTTCATGCCCCTTTGGCTCAAGCAAAGATCCAATAGGGTATTCAGAGTTTAACCCAGTTTCAAGCAAAACATGCCTAAGATCTGTCCATTCTTAAAGCTAGGGATCTGATGTTCTGGATTGTTCATAAGTGTTTGATCAGTACCGCTCAGAAATTTATCATTCACAGGTCAGGTTACAAATCTAGCATAGAAAATCTGTGTATATGTATGTGTATTTGTTTGTGTGTTATTTATAAGAAGCAGAAGAAAAGAGTTTATTGGATTGGGCAAGAAACAATTCCAAGTATACCCTCTCTTACTCCTGTGGACTATGGGAATATTTGTGGCAGATTGTTTTTATATATCTTTCCACTGAGATATTGCTTGATTTACCCTGAGGTTCTCTATCAGTTTTGCAGGTTAAGGAGAAATAAGAAAGAATATAGCAGCACAGAGTGTTTGGGGACTAAACCTGTGTCCTGGTGCTGCCTTTTGTATCAGAAAAACACTTACTGACCTTCACACAAACTCAGCCTATACAATGTTTAGAGAACTTTTTTCTCACATAAGAATACCTTGTAAGATAATGGGAATTCACTTCTGCAAGTTCAGCTGGTACGGGTGGGTATTTCTTAGCCGTCTTTCTATCTTCTGTGCTTTACTGCTGACAAGGTTACTGCTTTCCTCACAATACTACTCTTAGATAAGGTACAGTAACTGCAGCTCTGAAATCACAAGTGATGACTACATACAAAGGTAAAAATCCAAAGGGACAGGGAGAAGAAAAGACCACAGCACCAGAGGCATTTCTTTGTATCTGAGTTCCCTCTCCAGTACTGCTGATTTTTCTCTCCAAACTTCTAAGGAGAATAAATAGCACAAGTCAGAAGCTTAACTGCTTTATGTTTGTTCACTAGCCTGTAAAATAGAGAATAATGTGTGTGTAATACTGCTTTCAGGCTGAATATGTTAATGTCTAAAAAGCTTTTTAAGAATGTAAAACACTATGTAAATGTGAACTATTAGCATACCTTTCTACTTTAACAAGAGGGCAAGATTCTGAAAGAGTTCATATGACACTCTTGAAGGAGTTCAGCGCAGACCAAAATGTCTATGAGAGAAGTATCCTGAGAGAATCTCTGAAGTAGCAAAAGCCCTACACCCCGACAGACTTCAACACACTTGTAAGTCTCGTGAGACAGGCTATTAATATTGTTTCTTTTTCCTCCCTTATTCATTTTGGGGCTGGTTTTAATAATAAGCTTGACATACAGACTGGGGGAAGCATCTCACAGAGTATTGTTTAAATTGCAAAATTATCCACGGCAAAATCAAAATGCCCCAAACCGCACAACTTTCCTCGTCTCATCTTGCCTATCCCTACACAAATTAGAGTTCTCCGTATACAAATTCTAGCTTAGTTTAAAGCTCTTGTTTCCTGGAGAGAGGGACCAGGAAGTCTCAGGAATCTTGTTCACCTTAAGACATACAATATCATAAAAATAAGTTTGCAGGAGAAAGTTCAGAATAATTGGTCTTGTATTTCTCTTGCGTGAGAAAGCCTTCTTGAGAGATGGGTAGAGACAATAAGATGCAGAAGCCATGACACATTTTCATTGTTTTCATTCAAAAGCTCTTTACCTTCTGGAGAGAACATTTAGGTCTTAAACGTTAGAACAGGTCTTAAACATTATTGTGATACAGCTGGTGAAGGTGGAGAGCTGTGGCCCTCAGCATTTTTGTATTTCCTTTTAATAACATAATATAACAGACATCCTTCATTTTATTAAAAGTCTACCATAAAGTCTACCAGTCTATTAAAGTCTACCATATCTATTTTCTTGTTTGTATCTCACGTATTTCTATGAAATAAAATGAAAAAATATTAACTTTTGTACCTGAGGGAATCAAGGTTTGCTTGTTTGGTTTTTTTTTAATTAAAGAATGAAAACCTTTTGTTAAATTAATTCCATTCTTTAATTAAAGAATGGAAACCTTTTGTTCTAAGCAGCAGTGCAGTCATAAAAAGTGCTGTGTCAGGAAAAGGACACTGGAAGGCCATTCAGATAAGTACCAGTACAATTGCAAATTTCATGGCTCTCTGCACACCAACAATACTGTTTATCAAGGTTCTTTCAAATGTTTCACGCTGTAGAAAAGACCAAAGATGTTACATCACTTGTTATATCTGGCCGAAATGTGGTTTATGTTTCTATTTTTTCAGAAGAGTGTTTGGACCTAAAAAGGTGTGCATTGTCATTGACATCACATTTCTCATTTTTATAAATAGTCACACACATCAGGAAGCATCAAATAGCTGATGTGCTTTGCTTCTGATACCACTTAAGGTGTTGATGAGCCCTTTTCATACATGCTACATTTTAATAATACTAGACTCTATTTAAAACTGACCTGAAATGCTTTAAAATGACACATGAGAATTCTTAATATTTATGTATGCTCAGCTACTCTTATGCAGGGAATTTGGAGGAGAAATTCCCGTCCAGTGGTTGGATCAAATGATTTTGTGCTCTTTTTCTTAAATTCATTCCTCTTTCCGAATGTAACAGTGGAACCATATTTATGTAGTGCTACTCATTTCTGATTGCTGACCATGTAAACCTAACATTTTTCATTGTGGAGGTAAGTCTCAGCTGACTTTCCTGACATTCTAGGAAAGCCTTAAGATGCTCCTGTAATGGTTCCCCCAGCCCTGCTATGCTTGAGAACATGATAAATGAATATGCCTAATTCTTGCTGTAATAATTCAGTTTAAAACTAATTGCACCTTTGGTATTACTGGATAAGAAAGGCAGAATTTAGTCCAAGGGATCTGACTCTTTGGGTTTTTTTCAACATTGCTGAAATTACATTTTAAGACAGTCAAATCACAAAGTCAAGAGTAAAACTGGATCTCATATTCAGTAAAACTGAGACTCATATTATGCTGGAATGTATTTATTTAAGTCTGTGGCAAAATCGTGGTCACATCAGAAGCATAAGATGGAAGACAGTGAAATGGTTTCCTGATACTGAAATAATATGGATATTATACATGTCCTGACAAAGAATTGCTGATCTTGACCAAAAAAAGGTTGGTAGTTGGGTTTATGCAATTCTTTCTATAGCATCTTATCTGATTATTAAAGGGAATTTTTTTAGTAGTAAAAAGCTTGAATTTTAAAAACAAGCTAAACCAGACTGTTCTGAAGTTGAATATTTTATCATTATCCTAATTTTAACTAGAATAATAAACTAATAATTTAATTTTCATATTCTTCTGCAGAAGGTAAACTTAATAATATGATGGAAGACAAGGTGATTATTTGCAAAGAAAAACATTCATCTTGAAACTGTTATTTGTTCACGCAATATCACAGTAGTCAGTAATCGGTGCATGGTGGTTTTACATAAATGGACAACTACAAGTATATTTTGTCAGTTAGTTAAGATTTTAAAGCGCTATACATTTTTGTAACAACTCTGGCAATAAGATCTTGATTATGCGTTACTGGCTGGGACTGTTACTATTAATAATTTATTTCAACCATCTTTCTTTCTGAAACAAACACTAAATCAAACATATTAGTGCTGTTATAGGTATATTTCAGAACTTTTCCATTGCTTTAGATATATTATCATTTTAAGTGTCTTTTCACATATTTTATAGTGTGTTATTACACAATATATTAGAGCCAAGTACTCAAGTTGTAAAATGGAGACAAAATCAAGAATGATAGTGTGAATACTCCATTTTACATAGCCTTCAGAATTAAGTGAATATCGAGACATGTAAAAGGTACTAATTTTGTCCTATTCATTTCTCACTTAGTAATTTTAGGAAAAATGCAGTTTAATTGTTATTAGTAATAACATTAGTCCCACTTCTAATTTTGCACTTATGATACTAGTTAGGTTTTTTTTTCATCTTAGCTGAGTTTTATGACTTTAGACTTAACCGTTGATAGGTTTTGTGTGTAAAAATATTGGAAATACATGGCAGAACCAATTCACTTGCCCTCACACACCCTCCTCAGAAGACAGATCTATTTTTTGATTTATTTTCAATCTTAATTTTATAAGAATGAAGGCATACTTTTAGTACTTATGAGGTACAGGCCCCTACAAATATTGTATTATTTCCTTATTCCAATGGAAATTAACACTTCAGAATAAATATATATGATTGTGTATGTTTTAATTTATGATTAGACACTTTATTTTTTATTTTTATTTCATAAATGTGTTGTATGACTATTGCATTTATTTAACACCATATATTTTGTCTGTTTTCTTCCTGTCCCATTATTTTTCCCAAATATGATGTTCACTGAATACTGCAGCGGATTCCAAAGGCTTAAATTCTAGGATCTTTCATTTGAAGCACTTTTTTGTAAATTATTAATTAAAACTATGTGTGTTTTTTCTGAACATCTGATTATGTCAGCAGAAAATATTAGGTCTTCTTTCTTGGAAACTAAAGGAAAGACACGAGAGATGAAATTTAAGTCACAAAATAATGTCTAAATTAGAATTATTTTCCTGGGGTTATAAATGGAATATGAATGTCACTTTTCCAGTAGTTAGTTTTTTCTCAGGAACAGTTTTTGCACTTTTGAGATAGTATTTGAATTAAATTTAGGTTTGGATTGCTTGCTTAGATGGTTTGCCTTTTTCTAAAGGACTTTTTTTTAATATTCTGCTGCAGCTGGGAGCATTGATCTAAGGACAAAAAGGTTTCAATACCAATAATGTGATTAACAAATATTAATTATAATGTGGAAGATTTGATGCTCTTATTCTCTACAAATTGTTAGCCAAGAAAAGAGAATCTGGATAGAGAATTATAAGCTTTTGTGAGTTTACTAAGCATGATATTCAAGTGTGTGTGTACATAGTTTGCTAGGACTAATTTAAGGAGTTAATCAGGTTCATCCCTGCAAATCAGTGTATCTTGATCCTTTGGTGCTCACGCATACATTTTGTAGATAAAAATGTTGAAATATTTCAGTTATCAGTGTAGTATGCTGGCATACATTGTAATCAAAAATTCAGTGTCGCATATTTTAAAGTAATGAAGCAGTAGGAGGTTTGTAATAGTATGTGCGCAGTGGGATGACAAATGCTCTTCCAGAATACCTGTGCCTGGTGTTTGGGAAGAAAGTTACTTTAACATTTAGTCTTTAGTTCATGAAAGCTCTGGACATGCAATGTTTGGTGAATGCCAGTTCTGACCTCAGGGATTTAAAAATATGCACTGTGGATTCTTCAGGTCTTTGTCTATGAAGTAAGCAGTTGATACATTCCTGAGTAAACAAAACAAACCACTCATTAACAGAGTAGTAACATCTCAGCCTGGCTGAAGCAGTTTTGGATGGGCTGGTCTGAGTGGTACAGACTAGTCCTGAAAACTGTAGGGAGTTAGGATGTGTGGTTTTGCCTCAGATTTTAAACAGAGATCCCACTATGCTGTGAGGCTTTTATATTTAGCTGGTTAGTAACAACTGTGGCTTTATTAATAGATGCCTTGAGTTATGGTTATTAATTTGTAACCTAATAAGAGTTCATGCATATTGTTGTATAAAGGGAGCAGATGCAAATGGCATCCTGGCAGCCAACTGCCAGCAGCATCTTTAGTTGGACTTCTACCTTCCCACAAAGCAGTTGAGAAATTGACGTTGAAAGGTTTTCAGTTTTCAGAAAACAGAAGAATTTCTGCAAAAACTGTAAAAGGAGTTGAAAAAGCAGATTTCAAAGCATATATCCAGAAAATGGAAAAGGAAGCTGCATAAGATAATTTATGCACTGGTTTGGTTTAATATATTCAACTGAATTTGATACAATCTTCACAAGAACTAGTACATTTTCTGTTAAAAAATTCAGAATTCTTTTATTAAAACTGATTATTTTACTTTCAACTCTCTCCTTATTAGAGCTAGGGAACAGTTTCCCTGAAGACATTTGCATCTATTAGCAAAGGAAATATATGTATTACTAGAAAATACTTAACCTAGGACAAATTGGCGACAGCAGGATATGGAGCAATTAAGTCTGTGTTCTCAGAAAGAATGTAAAGCAAAACCCAGATAAATGTAACAGATACTTAGGTTGTCTAATCAAGCTGCTTAGTAACTCTTTTTTCTGAAGAATACATATATATAAATTTTTGGGATTTGATTCTGAGTGCTAGAATGTTTTTTGAATAAAATTCAAAGGTTCCTGTGGAAAGTACGAGAAACAGCATTCTCTTTTTCTGCACAAAATTTGCGATTTTCAAAAATGGATTACCCTAGTGAACAGATGGGAAGGAGTAGGTACACTGGCTGATGGTAGACTCCAGATCAACTAGAAAAAAGATCATTCTGAATGTTTAACTTCTGCTCTTCCTTAAATGAGTGTAATAATTTTCTCACTTTGCTTCAGTGTCCTCCATTTTCAGTGTGATCAATCTCAGTGTAAATATGACTGAAGTATATTTAATCATTTGTATTTAATACTGTATCATTCAATATATTTTTAACATTTCTGTCAAATAATATGATGCACATAGTTTTATTCTAGACTGTTTACTCATAGGAAAAAATACAACTTTGTGTGTACTATGCTAAGTTTCCAAACAGAAACCCTCTATCTTCAGTTTTTTATGTCACATAATTTAGCTGAAGTTTATATGGCCACACTGATGAATAAATATATTATTAAGTTCTTTTAATAACTGGTCTATCTTCTTGTAGGTGATCCACGTTTTCTTGATTCCATAATTCGGAATTGTTAGGTCCATGTCTGTAATAATAATTTCTATGCTAGAGTCTACTACTTATGCAGACATTACAGACTGACAGAGGCCAATGAAGACATTTCAATCACTTAGAATATAAATGTGCATCACAGCATTTCCAGAGTCTATGTATGTACATACAAACACAGTTCAGTAGTACTTAATTAGGTCGGTTTGATGATTTAGCTAAAGGTGACTCTTGTCTATTTCTTTTTCCCTCCAATTCCACTGATTTGTTATGGTCTTCATGTGCTTAACTAATGATATATTTCAGACTGATTCCCTAAGTTTTTCTTCAGATATGAAAAGTAAATATTATTTTGCTGTGCAATATTATTTGAGACTGATTTGCCTCCAGTGTTAACAAAATAGGTGTCATTTTTGCTCAGAATTCCTGTGTTTTTAATTTAAAAGCATTTTTTGATCTCAATCATGATTATATGGAAGAAACTGGTGCTTGGGAAAATGCTGACTAATTCCTGAATCATGCTGGTGAATACTGAGAACTCTTTATGTAATAGCTGGTTACTGTCAGAGATAAAAATCTTACACTGGACTGAGATACATAAAGTACATTGTCCTCAGTGTTGAAAACAGAATTCAAGTGATAGCAAATTACAGAGGTATCTGCATTTCAGTAGAAGTTTACTTATTTTATTAAAGTACATTTGTTCTGTCCAATATTTAAACACCTCCCATACACATACACACACAAACAAACAAAACTCAAAAACGCGCCCTCATCTGTTTCATGGCTGTTTTCTGGAAGCTGATAATTATTGATTAATTGAGCCAATATTAACCAATACTGGTTAATATTGGAGATTGGAGTGACAGGATTTGGCTAAATTTTCAAGTATAATAAGTACTGATTTGCAACCCTTCCATCCTCAAAAAATTAAATCTGACACTGGTTTCATTTTACTAACAGTTTGGAAAGATGAATGTTTTAAAACTTGATTTTGTCAGTTGGTGTGTAAGAACAAAAAAAGCTGATTTTTCAAATTAAATGGGCCATGCTTATCAAATAGTACATTGCGTACTATTTTTTACTTATTGATATTGATTAAAATAATATTAAAAATATTTCCATAAAGGAATTACTCATATGCATGTTATTTTCCACAGCAATCACTGATCTAATTGTTGTGGTGCTCACTAATTGCAAAAAAAAGGCAAAGTTTGATAGCTGTTTTGTAAATTATTTTAATGGTCTGTGTCCTAATCCAAAGAATTATCGTAGGTCATATCAAATGGTATCTTTATTTTCCCTCTAGAGAACCTGCAGGTCACCAGACTTTGGTATTGAGCTCCTACTCCTCTCCATGGACAGGTGGATGTCCCACAATAAGTTTGAAATACCTGGCTGTGTCCTGGCTCAGCCTGGGACCCTCAATCCCTGCTTAAACAGTGTTGTACATGTGCCAGTCTGATTATCACACCATAATTCTACAACAATTCCCAATATTCATTAACTAATAATGTAAAATGTATTGGCACTGCATGGTAGAAGAAATATTTATAAATTGCACAATTTTTCTTTAGGTTAATAGGCTTAATATATGGTAGTAAAGTAATTGATAGCCGTAAGTATAGAAATTTTTCAAAATCTAATAGAACATTAACATTTAACTTCACAAATAGATTCATTTTCACTCATAATCTTGAGATAAATATCAAGGTGTAGTCTTATTGACTGACTTCTTTAGAAAACAAGAACACATCAGGAAAAATTTCATAAGGGTGCTGTCTAGGACATTGCACAATAGCTACTCCAATAACTTAGAGTGAAACAGACTGGTATTTTGTGATTATATTTTTCTCCATTGACTTCTTCTACCATTTTTTAGGACCTATATAAATAAGTTATAATGCTGCTTTTAAGTTGATGAAGATATGAACGCTGGCTTCATGTTTACAACACACAGATAAAGTTTTAATTTTTTATAAAAGTATCAAGAACTGTAAAATAAGTACAAATTTGCAGTTAAGGTTACACGGTCTGAATAAAAATGAAAATAGAAATCAATCCTCTTGGAAATCTGTGGTCCGGACTTTAATGAGCATGTCTGTATCAAAATATGGAAGGAGATACTCCCAACAGCTAACTGAATGTTAAATAGGGAATGATAATTGCCAAGAAATTGGTTTCCAAGAAAAGATGTATGGAATATTAATAAACAAGGAACATTACCTAGATAGTCATCCACAATACGAGTAACGTCCCACAAAATATCTCCTGAAGTAACTAGATCATTGCTTAACTCTTCATGAACGAATATATTTTTCCTTAAAAAAGAAAAAATCTAAAGAGATAGGTTGGGGTATTTTTTTTTCTACCAATTGAAGGTAGTGGTGAAAATGGCCTTAAAATTTATTCTTATGATCAGACCTTACAGCCAAAGATAAATTTTCTCAAAGACTCATGACAGATACGATGCATAATTTACAGGTTTGAGATCTGCACAGAACGAGGTATTGGAAAAGGTACAATAGTATGACACGGTTGAAATCAAATGCAAAGAAGAAAGATTCTCTGACACCTCTAGAGGTAACTTCAGAGTCATAGCTAACATTTCTAACAGTGTAAATTAAGTGGCTTAAAACCAAACACTTTTAGTTGCAACTGAAGTTATTATCTATACACTGTGTACAGTTATTTTTACAAACAGCTGTTATTTTGTATAGAAAAAGCAGTGTTCAGTGGGGGACACAACATCTAGCATGACCTATGTTTTTTTGGTTTATTGCATTTATACATTGCTTTGGTAATACATAATAAATACATAATTTCATAACTCTATGGAGGTTGATACCAGCATTATTTGGTATGAAACTATTCTATGAGCAGGGAAGGTATTTTAATATTTCTAATTTGAATATTTTTTCTTTGTATTATAAATCATCATTGGTTATTTTATCTCTACTATCCTCTAGCATTTAATGTAAATTCAGGAATATTACTAATCATCTGTTAGCTTAATATTAAGTATTCAAATTTCTTTTAGTGTATATGAGTTTCTGCAATATTTTCTGCAAATATTGTATCCCTAGACTAATTGTAGCTTCCATGAGCCTCAAGCACTTCTGTGCTCATTCATTAATGTAGAGAGTATCCTGTATACTTCCGAAGGAATCACTTCTCTTTAATTAAAATATAAAATTCAGAACTGAAGTGATTATTATTTGGAAGCTGAATTCAGTTAAAAGAGCAATAAACACTGGATGCAGACGTGCAAATAAAAGTTTTAATGATCTTGCAGAGGATTAAATTGTAACCAGTGAAATCATAAACAAAGCCATATTTTTATCTTGCTTAAGGTAATATAAACTAAGAGTTTCAGCTACAAGGAGAAAAAAAAACTATATTCTTTTTTTTGCTGACATTGTCATCCATAAATAGTGTTGACTTCAGTATTTATGAAAAAGTTAGGCGTAATCTTGTAAAGGAGACCTTTAATCACTTTAGGTTTTAGCATGGAAGCCAGTATCCCTTTCTAAAGTTGTATAAATAATAGCAATTTCGGTTAGCCAGATATAATGAAAGAGGAAGAAAACACTCTCTAGCTTCCAGGTCTTCCTCAACAAAACTGCCTCCAAAACCACCACAAACCCAGAGAATTCAACAAACAAAATTTTGTATTTGAAGTCTTAATGATTTTTTTTTTCCTGGAATAATAATATTTTGATTTTATAGTTAAAATATTATGGGTAGCTCTGTTTACATTTAAAAGGAGAATTATTTCCACTACAAAATAAAGCATTTTTGATTAAGATTAAATAGAACTAATCTACTTTTAATTCTTGTGGGTTTTTTCTTGTTCTGCAATTGTTCCTTAAAATCATCATAAAGTTTGTGTTGTAAATATCAGAAAATCATGACATTTTAGAAATTCTGAACACTGGATATATTTAACATGTTAATAAGCTCTACTTTTGACGTGATTCTTGGATATTTTTTGCAAGCATTCTAAAACTTCTCTTATTTGGGCAGAACAGGTGCATGATATTCTGCAATTACCTTTTCATTAAAGATGTCAAGAGTGATGCTTATCTTGTAAGGTTTATGGATCTCTGCATACAGTCCTTGGCAGTGCTCATGCTCACAGCCCTGGACTGATGTTTTGCTATTCTGTTAATTTGTCCCAGAAATAATAATAGCCATAGTATGTTTCATCTTTCTTGTTCTGTCTGTATCACAGAAAAGGTACTAGTCGATAGATACAATTTGTAGGTACTTACACTTTGTGATTGTATCTTTAGCTTATTCTTAAAAACTTAGCATACTATTATTTCTTTGGTTATTGTCATTTGTTATGATGGTACATTTCTTTGTCATTTTAACAATCATGGTGAGATCTCTTGTTTCAGGAGTTTAAATAAAAAGTGGGGCTTTGTTTCACACTTGAAACAGAATTTACATAATAATAACCATGTGGTGAAAGTAGATGCTGGAAACTGTTACAGCTAACCATTACTGAGAAATTGTTTGCCTTTCTCCCCCTTTTCTCCAACATGTTTCTGCTGTATTTCTTCAGTGTTTTACCTTTACTTAATTATTCTTTCTGTCCTGGCTGTCTGTCTGACTCTTCTTTGAGATTCTGTTGGCACTTTATTCTCCCAGAGGATACCACTGGATGTTACACACGCTTTCCTTTACTCAGTGGCTCTGTAGCGAGTAGGACATCTGCCTCTGCAGCATTTGCTTCTGTATTATGCTAAATGTCTCTCAGAATGGAGCCATGAATGGGTGTCAAACTGGGATGTCCTGCAAGGGAAAATGAAACCTTGAGAGGCTGCCACTGGCTCATGCAGAGACTTTGTAATTGAATGTTCTGCATCATTTCACGCAGTTACAAAGTCTCATTTATTGCAGTTTACATGGTAATTTAAAATATTAGTGGAGGGCAAGGCACTTGCACACTGGTCAAAAAGGGCTGCTTGAACCACGCTTTTGATAGGAAGATCTAGAGCTTGTATTAGTGACTACAACACTGCCCTCCAGCACGAAAGGCAAAAACCAGCAATGTCAATGAGCACGATGTGCCCAGAGTTTCTTCGCATTAGGGGTAGCACAAACTGTACAGATATCTAAAACTATATTAACTTCTATGACTGCAGTGGCAAAAAGGTGAAAAATAAATGACAATTTAGGTGGGAAGCAGATCTTCTGTAGAATGAGTTAGATATCTGGAATACGAATCATACGAACAAGATCTCAGATTTGCATTTGTGTCATTTTGTTTGTATAAAAGTATGAATGTTAAGTTCCATATTTTGTGGCCAAATATTTCTATCACATAAATTGCCTCATTCCATTAAGACCAATGGGGTACTGTGAAAGCACAAAGATTTGGACAAATAAGATCGAAGGGAAGCATTGAGTGTTGCTGTACTTACTTTATGGTGTTTCTATAGGTTATGGTGATCGCACTGTAGCGGGTAGTGAGATTGATGTAGTGGTGTGTGATGTAGCAGCAACTGTGTAAGGGATGTGGATTTATTTCTCTTCACATCTTTAAAAACTTTGAAATGAATGCTGATTTCAGCACTGCAGCTCTATTCAAGGCCTCAGGCAATTACTTTTTAATCAGTATTTGAAGAATTCCTTTTTCACCTTAAGGAACATTTTTATGAATGTGGAAATGTGCAGGTTTCTCCAGGCAATAAAAAGCCATTAGAATCAGGAGTGAGGGGTGCTGCAGGGTAGAGTAACAATTTTGACATTTCTGAGGAAACTTAATTTAGAGAAACTTAATTTATACAAGATGATAGGAGTTCTTACAGTGATGCTCTAAACAGGGAGATATTTTGCTTGTGAATGAAAATCCCAGACTAGTAAAAGAAGTATATTAATCATCCCACCATGAAAGAGGATATGGTCCCATGTAGTTCTGTGGGCACACAGATTACCACATGGAATCCAAATCAGTTCAGATTTCTATAGTACATATATACAAATAAACAGGTAGGGCATAGATTAGAACTTCTTTAAAATACAACAATATAACTCTTATGAAGAAGTTATATTTTACAAGATGGAGCTCGAAATAATCCCGTATTTTGCTTTTCAATTAAAAACAAATTACATTACCTCTATTATTCTTACTAACAAGGGGATTTTTTGTGGTGGATGGGAGATTTACAATGTGCTAGCCAAAAATAAGATCTGTGGACTGCATAAAACCAAATGTCTTCAGTTGCTCAATAGGATATAAAATTTTTCCATTTAATATAAGAGAAGATCACATAAATACAAAAATCAATGAACAACTTGTTAACCTTAGACACTCAGGGGGAAAAAAACAGAATAGATAACCCATGCACTCTGCTTAGAAACCAAGCAAATTCGAAGTGCATTGAACAAAGATGAGAAAATAATTGAGAAAAAATATCCTCTGTGAATAAGGTCCTTTAACATTTTGTGATTATATTAGTTCACGCTTAAATAAAAGGTAGTTATAAAAAATTTTTTTCAAAATTTAAATATTTTAACTCCAGTTTAGTAAAATTTAAGTTTTCAAAGTTTTTAGACATTAAATATGAGGGTATGTAGTTCATACTGTTTTTCATTTTGCTTTGTCATCACATACATCAGATGTTTTATTTAATTTGTCACACATTTGTATAATTATTACCATTGTAATTGTTAAAAGAGGGATATTTTCCCCCGGAGAAATGTAAGTCATCTTTCTAAATTCTAACAGCTTAGGCTAACCAAATCTTAAGATAAGATACGAAGCCAACAAAGCTGTTTAGTTTCTTTAACATCAAATAGATTATTTTAAAATTACAGCTCTTGAATATGATTATATAATTTGGTAGGATAAATATTTGAGTTTATTTGCTTTGCAGTAGGGAAAAGAACATTTGCAGTCAGTTCTATCTAAAGGGATAAAATCTGCAGGCATTATACAGAACTGTATCGAATGTCAGAAAGAGTGATAAACAAAAAAAAAAGGCAAACCAAAGCCCTAAACATCCTGACTTGACATTATATGAGATTAGAATAGTGTTGACAGTTTCAAATTTAGCTTTGATGATACTAAGCCTTTGAGCTACAAGATTTGTTTTCAAAGATTTCTCATTTCCCAACTAGTCTTCACCTGGTGTGTAACCCCCCAGTTCCTGCACTCTGAAACAGACAATTGTCGAGATCTCCTTTAAAAGTGCTCCGAAAGCTAATCTATAATAAAAAGAGCTTTATAAAAGAGTAATATTTTATAGTAAGTCTGAGTTTGAATTCCATTTTCTATTAGTGCTACCAGAAGTTGAAAGAACCATAATAAAACAAGAAGAGACAAATAAAATGTCTTGTCCGTGAGAAGGACAGCAAGGTGGGGACTGGTGGAGCAAAGTCTCTCCCACTGTAAGTAAAGATCAGGTTCATGACCACCTGAGGAATGTGAATGTACATAATTCTATGGGACCTGATGAGATGCATGCCAGAGCCCTGAGGGAATTGGCTGATGTAGTCACCAAGCCACTCTCCATGGTATTTGAAAAGTCCTGGCAGTCAGGTGAAGTCCCAGGTGACTGGAAAATGTGAAACATTAAAAAATGTAGAAAGAAGGCTTTTTAAAAGGAGACCTCTTTAAAAATGTAGAAAGGAGCCTCCTGGGATCACTGACTTGTCAGTCTCACCTCTGTGCCTGGGAAGATCTTGGAATGGATCCTGCTAGAAGCCGTGCTGAGGAACGTGGAGGAAAAGAACATAATTCGAGGCACCAGCATGGCTCCACTAAGGGCAAGACCTGCCTGACCAATATAACAGCCTTCTCTGATGGAGTGGCTAAGTCAGTGGACAAGGGAAGAACTATAGATATCATTTATCTATTTATTTACTTGTTTATGCAAGGCCTTTGACAAGGTCCTGCATAATATCCTTCTCTCTGAACCGGAGAGAGAGAGATTCAGTGAGTGGATTGTTAGATGGATAAGAAAGTGGTTGGATGATCACATCCAGAAGCTCGTGGTCAACAGCTCAGGGTCCTAGTGGACATCAATGACAAGTGATGCCCCTCAGAGGTCCATATTGGGACCAGTATTATCTAATATCTTCATTAATGACATAAATGAATTGATCAAGAACACTCCCCAACAAATTTGCCAATGACACCAAGCTGAGTGCGGTTGCCACACCTGAGGGATGGGATGCCATCCAGAGGGATCTGGGCAGACTCAGCAAGTGGGCCCATGGGGTCCAACAAGACCACGTGCAAGGTGCTGCACCTGAGTCGGGACAACCCCCAGTATCAGCACAGGCTGGGGGATGGGCAGATGGAGAGCAGCCCTGCCCAGAAGGACTCAGGGGTGCTGGTGGATGGGAGGCTGGACATGACCCGGCAATGTGCACTCACAGCCCAGAGAGCCAAACGTGTCCTGGGCTGCATCCAAAGCAGCGTGGGCAGCAGGGTGAGGGAGGGGATTCTGCCCCTCTGCTCTGCTCTGGTGAAACTTCACCTGCATTGCTGCATCCAGCTCTGGGGTCCCCAACACAGAAAGGATATCGACCGGTTGGAGTGAGTCCAGAGGGGGCCGCCAAAAGGATTAGAGGGAAAGAGCATCTTCTAGGAGGAAAGGCTGAGAGAACTGAGTTTTTTACCCTAAGAGAAAGCTTCAGGGTGACATAATTGCAGCCTTTTAATAGCTACAGTACTACAGAAAAGAGAGAACTACAAGAAAGATAGAGAGGGTTTATAAGGGCATGTAGTAAGAGAACAAGGGGGAATGGCTTCAAAGTGAAAGAGAGTAGGTTTTGATTAGATATTAGGAAGAAATTCTTTACTGTGAGGGTGGTGAAACACTGCAAGAGGTTGCCAGAGAAATTGTGGATGCCCCATCTCTGGAAGTGTTCAAGGCCAGGTTGTCAGGAGCTCTGAGCAGCCTGGTCTAGTGAAAGGTGTCTCTGTCCCTGGCAAGGGGGTTGGAACTTTAAGGTCCCTTCCAAACCAAATCATTCTATGATTCTAAGGGAATGTGTCAGGAAAAGACACTTGAGGATTTACTTCTCTGACTTGAAACTGTCTGTCTTTGAATCCAACTTTGAGTAATTTTTGTTCTAAAATTTTGAATGGAGATTGAGAGATGACATTAATGAAGGAGGATTATTGATAGTGTAGGACTTTCTTATATCTAACTGATAGGAAGCTTAGTTAAAGCTTAGCTTTATTTTTACTTCTAATTCCTGCATGAATGCTTTTGAGTTCAAAAATGTATTATTTGTTTTAAATAGAAATAAGCCATTAAAACCCAAAAACAAACAAGCAAAGAAAAAGCTGTGTTGAACTGACAACAGGTAATGATACTTGTTTAAGAGTACATGAAAATAATTTATAATGAAAACCAAAACTTTTCCAAAAAGGATTTGTCAGCAGTTCAAGATTTGTCAGTCTTGCCCACTAATTCTTATATACTATATAGAACTGGGGAGAGAGTGGAGAGGCAGTCTGAGATCAGTGAAAATGCTTTGTGTTTTATTTAATGACCAAAACACCAAATTAAATTTCCCCTTAAGTCAAAGGTCTGCATGTGCAAAACAGTCAGCCTTCTCTTTTCTCCTATGGGCTGGACTCCATGCAGGTCTCATAATTCCGTAGTGAATGCCCCGAGGGAGTTGTTGGGTATAGTATGTAAGACATAGCCTGGCTGGTAGGCTGATCTGTAAGGGAACAGATATGGAAAATACATTTTTTTGCAAGGTAATAGTCTTCTATAGAAAAATAAAATAATTTCAACTGAAATAATTTGATCACTTCAGTGAAATAAAATAACAAAGTTTGAGAAATATCATTTCAGTTGAGTTGTTTTGATTGAATCTGTTTGAAATATTGTGTTTTGCCATTTTAAAAATTATATTCTTATGAATTTGCATTCTAGTGTTTCTATTTTTTCAGATAATTGCCTTTTCCACTCCACTACTTGGTAGAAATACACAAGTTCTGAAGTACCATTCCAAATGTTTTCCATCACCTATCAAAGACTATTTATTTGATCAACACAAAAGCTTTCTTTGGTGGACCTACATAAAATAACAGCTGCCAAGGTACAAGAAGAGTTGCTTCCAGCATCAATTATTGCCATTAGCACAACTCTTGGAGATCATACCTTCTTCAAGATCCAAGATTGTTTTTCTGGAGATTTTCAGCAAAGACAGGTAGCAGATAGATGTGTTATTGAAACTTGCTTTCTCAAACTCATCTCTACTGGTCTTTTTATTAAAGCAGGAGAAGAAATCATTTAAAATTACTCAGGAGGGGATCCTCAGGAGGAAAAAACCCCACAACCCTATTATTAGTAAAAAATATCAAAAAAATGCTATTATGTGACCTGCTTATTGACCTGGCAATATTGCTTCAGTCATGGGCTGTCTGGTTTTTCCTCATGCAGCTTATGCCTCCACTGAAATAATGGCAAATCATATTTAGAAATAAAATTATCTCAAAATAACTAAAGAAAACCATCTTAGAAACTTGCTTTATTACCCTTTCTTGAGAGTAGGAATATGTACAAGATAATAAACAATCTCCTTGTTTTTGGAAATTGTTTTTGGGGTCCTGATAATGGAAAGTGTCACAGTTTCATACAACAAAGTTATTACATACACTTCACTGTAATTTATCTTATTGTTGTAAGTTGTCTTATTAAAAGCAACTGATTGATTTGCATTAATTTAAATTTGCAGATAAAATATGGACCAATGTACAACACAGGTACGGACAGTGTGAATTTTGAACATTACTGTTAAATTCAGCCATCTCATCTAAGTCCTGAATCATGTCTGTAAGGGTATTGTTCTAAAAATAGGAGTGGAAACAGATGTAAAGGTATCACAATGTCTCATCTTAATTATTCAAATCAGAAATATAGACTTTTTTCCTAAACAAAAAAAGAATCTCTGTACCTTCTCAATTGAAGCAGTCTGTCCTTTGTTTTTGATTGCAGGTATATGGAAAAAAACATGCAAAATAACTAACAAAGAGGAAAAATGGTTAGTTCCAAACAGGTCAAAAGAAAAAAAAAATATTCAAATAAGAGGTAATTTAGTTGAATGCCTTGGTAATTCAGCTGTGTATTGTCAGATCCCAATAGTGAATTCCAGCTGCAAAACTCTTCATTCTCAATGTTTAACACCCTGAGGTACTAGCAAAGGCTTAGAGCATGAAAAAAACCCCTGTCTTACTCAGGGTAGTGCTTCATCTGTGTCTCATGTGTTACATATTGAAGCATGAGTGGTTTTTGTCAGTCATACAGCAACTAGAAAATGGCAAAATTATTTTCAATTTTCTCCAAAATATATTTTTTCATGCACACAGTTGTAGTACTTCAAGGACTTACCCTCATACTTTCATCCACAAACAGTATCAGCAACAAACAAAGGATGCCTCATCAAAGCAGGCATCCATAGTAACAAATCTGTTACAAATTCCAAACTACCTACCTAACAGATCAGACCATAAATATTCAGGGTGTGACTTGGGCTGGGGAAGAGTGATGAGTAGGAGAGGGGAGTAAAACCTTACACCTTTGGCAAGAGATTCCTAAAAGTAAGAAGGCGTGTGAGTAGCATCCTCAGATGTAAATGGTGTCACTTTGTGGCATGATCTGTTTATACACTTTGGATTCTCCAAGGTTGTTACTACAAAAAATACAAAATACTTTAACTAAAACAAATACAGAATCCAAGCAGACTACGAAAATTCTATTAAATTCTTTAAAATCTTAAAGCGTAGGAAGCTCTGTTCCCAGTGTTTTCATGCCCAAACCTATACTTCCCTTCAGCTTCAGAAACTGTGTAGTAAACAGGAAAATTGAGGAAAGCTATCTGATAAGTCATTCTCTGCTTTGGTCTAAACAAAACTGCTCTGCTTTCAAATTTTTTCAGAGGATAGGTATAGAGCAACTATAGATACTATTAGAACAAAGATGCATCTACTTTAAATTGATACAATATCATAATGCATTACAGGTTCGATCTTTGGTGAATAGGATTAAAAAAGATATTTACCTTCCGTTGAGGTTTTCTTGCCAAAGGATGACAAGGAGGTTGTAGCTGTCTATGTTTTTACTTCAGCATGCTATTGAGCTCCAGCACAGAGAGAATGTTAATTTATATTCAACAGCAACAAAACAGAACAGAAATGTAAGAAGCTGCAAGTCTTTGCAAGAAACGGTTAGATTTTTTTGTTTTGTTTCTGACATCATTGAAGAGGCAATTAATCAAAGCCAGAACTCTGTTTTTGTTCTAAAATCCCTCACATCTAATTTATACTGCATGAGTATAGACAGAAATTTAAAAATGAAGATGATTCAAAACATCTTGGATTCATTTCTTTATGTAAATCTAAGGATCTGAGACATGCTGAGATTGAAAAAGTTTTCAAACACTCAGTTTTCCCAAAGGCAATATTGTTTCTCACCCATTCTTACCAGTAGCTTTGATAAACTACATTAACTGTAATGAATTACATTATAAGATTTTGTCTGTCTTGGCTCTGTAATAAAAGTGTTCCCACCAAGGGTATGTCTAACATACCGGATCTTTGAATGCTGCTGATTAACTTCACATCCACATTTTTGGATGTTAAGAAAAGCTTGAATAAAGTCTCTCTTTGCAGAGAAAATAATTAGAAATGGGTGTTTTGTAAATGAAGTATTCTTAGAATATTTGAGAAATATCTTTACTTAGAGGATATTTTTGTACTAACTCTTTCGTACTGCTAATCCTTTAAGGATAGCTCGTGTCCTGTTCTGAAGCACTTAGAACTGTATTTTTCCAGAGGTGTTTTCTTTTACAAATGCATAGAAATGAAGTTTATCCATTTTAGTCAGCCTTCATCCAGTTTCACAAATCAATGTCTGAAAATGAGGAGCTAAAATTATATTTGGATTTTTTTTTTTTTAGAACTTTAAAAAATAGGAGATTTGACCACTTTCTTATTTGTTATACAAGTTTTCTGTGTACTGGCCATATATAGAACTAACTTTTTACATGAAATTGAGAGTCTTGAGTGTGTAATTATATCAGAATCCTACAGAAGTAAAGAAACATACTAGAGACATGGATTTCAGGGATTATAAACTTGATTCTTTCTCCTTCCTCTCTCTATACTCTCTTTCTTGCCACTAGAACTCTGATTAATTTTTAGAAAACTAAAGGGGTGTGCTCTCCTTCTCAGGTGATAATTAACTTTGTGTTTAAAGTGTAACACTTCTCCAAATAATCTTGAGCAACTTCATTTAATTAATAGACACATGGCTATCGGTATGATTGGAGTGCCACAGCAGATTTTTCTGTTCTTTTGTCTCATTCTGCCCCCTCAATTTTTGAATATTTATAGGAAACTATTGGATATTATTGACATATATTTTGAAAATGAAGATCATCATCTCTGTCTTCCGTGCAAACTCTTGAAAAGGAAAATGAATTTCTTACAGAGTGTGATCCTGCTCTCTCTCTTGTACAGTTTGTCATGAAATTTCATCACATAGCTTTTCCTGTTCAGCTTGTGACCTGAATATAGATCATCAAATACATAGGTTTGTTCATGAACAAACATCCCTTTTTTACTTAAACTGTGCTAAGGAAAAGGTCAGATAAAAGTTACAACAGGATTAAAGATGAATATGTGTAGCACTGTATGCAGGTCTTACAGACTGCTGAGAGGGAAACAAGAGGCTTTCATGATATCCTGGCAACTACATCTAGTCGATCAAATGCGTTGTCAATCAAATATTGGAAGGTTTATAGTTTAATTGTAAGTATATATCTATATATCTAGATATCTATATATAGATAGATACAGAAAGAATATCAACAGATTTTAAAGAAAAAATCTATACTATTTAAAATTCATAGTTGCCTATGAATTTTCACTATATCCTTTTTCTCCTGTGTCTCTCTCCTCTCTTCTAACAAGAATATAATTACAATGCTAAAAGGTAGAAGAGAAGAGAAAATGTTCCGGTTTTCTTTTTTTTTTTTCCCACACTACTTTGCATTTTACGTTTTCATTTGTTTAAGGTATTGTTTGAACAATTACTTTTAATCAGCTTTATTTGACAAATAATTTTATAAGATTAGAGCAAAACGGATAGTTTAAAAGCGTACCTTATGTACTTATGATTTTTAAGAAAATAGTACAATCTATAATGTGACTTGCTTGACTACTCTCAGACTCTTAACAAATACTAGCCAAAAATATTTTAAAGCGTGTATTTTGGTATTTGAGTGTATAAATATAATAATAAACTCTTATAACTTGTATAAATATGTTAAACATATAATGTACAAAGAGTGCCATTTTCAGGCCTTCTGGGTAACTGCCTCTTGGTATTTTAGTTGAGATTCTTTGTGCTTCATAATTCTCAACATCAATCAGCAGGTTAGAGGAAGAGAGAGGACTTTCCTGATACCTCCTTAAGACAATTCCATTTTCAAACTCAAGCCAGAAGTATTCTCATAGTCACTGAGACTCTTCATAGTCACTGATTCTCTTTGGAAAAAGTATGATGAAAAATTTAAAATATATATTGATTAGAAAACATCATATAGTCTTGAATATGGAAGGTATGCCATTAAGTTGGATGGACATCCATATGTTTGAACATGGATGAGGTAAAATATCTCCCAGTCATGCACTGGATATTACCTGTAGCTATATTTCTAGGGATTCCTTTGCTTCTTTCTGTGCAGAATAATGAATATGTTGGGCTCCAAGACACCAACAAAAAAATTCCAAGCTATAATGATTTCTAGGAATTTACAAAAAAAACCAAAAAAAACCCCCACAACATTACAAACCAAACCAGAGAACCATAGGAAAATTATTATTTTTACTTTGATTGCTACTTCCTACGGAAATGTTTCTGTCATGAAGAATCTCAAGAGGTTTTTCCATTTTGTGATGTTTTGAATAGAAGCATTCTACTGCATTAGGAAATCTGACCTCTTGAAGAAAAGAATGGCTTAGAGAAGCATGTCCTGCTCTTCATTAGAAGGAATGGCTTTCAATGATTAGAGTCTTATTTTCAGCTTAAAAATTTATCATCACTGCTCAAAATTGGCAGATTGGCAGAAGATAAGCACAAATTGATTAGTTTTACAAGGAATATTTATTTCAACTTTAGCTGAAAGAAAACCACTAATGAGTAATCCTTCTTTTCAAGATAATGATGCACATATTAAACACACAACGCTCCTGTAGGTAGATTTATTCAACTAGCTATGAATGGATTTAAAACTGTGTTTTATTTTGGGTGATTGCATAGAAAAACTTAAATTTTAGAATAAACCAGATGCAGAATTCCCCAGAGGTGTAAAGGGGCTGTGTGTCTTCACAGATTTCTGTGGCTTTTTTCCCTCCATTTGTTCCAGCAGACCAGTTATACTAGCATTTGCTGTGCCTGCTGTTTGGATGGTAGTGATAAGAGTTCCCTGCCTTGATCATAGATATTAATTTGTGCCAAAGCACTTGTTTCAGAAGGCTATGCTGTGTTTCCCTCTCATTTCATGGACTTGGTAAAAATGTCACATTTTGCCTAGGGCAAGGAGTGTTGCTGAAGGAGGAGTGGAAGCTGTTCCACATTTGCTGACGTCAAGCACTTGCTGATCAACAGCACTGCAGATAAGTTGAGCAGTTGTTGTACCCACACCTAATTCAGTATTGCAAAGGGGAGACAGTATGTTTTCATTTTTAATTCATTTCCTGAAGTGTGCCATTTCATTAGGTTTTATTTAGACAGTTCTGTATGCAGTTTTGCTGTTTTCAAGGTGAATAGATTATTTGCCCACGTATTGGTAGATTATTGTTCTTATACCAGGTCCACCTAAGCTAACATTTTGACGACCTGTTGATCGTTGCAAATGATTTGTGAAATGAAACAGAAATATCCATAATGCCAAATACAGAAAAAAATCAATTCATGATCATTGATCTTACTCAAAATTATTCTCAAAAAGGTACTGCACACACAAATTTCTGAATCTTTCAATACGACTCAGACCTTACCTAATCATTCTGTTACTAACACATAAAGCAGAAGAGAATCCAGCTCAGTATAAAAAAGATACATTGGATTTACTGTACTAAGACCAACAAAATGCTGACCACAAGCACATTTAAAGAGAAGTAAGCCTTTTGCTAATGAACTAGCATTTCTGCAACCCTGCTGCAAGTGTAAATCCAAGTTAGTAGATTTTAATCTTTCTCTTTCCCTCCCCTGACCAATCCTGACAGCTTTCTGTAAAAATAACCCATAGAAACTCTTGCAAAACAATATCTGCTGCCCAGCTAAGATCTTGGCAATGTAAATCAGTTATATTCATTCCCTACTTGCAGAAGAAGCTTTGCCTCTTCTGGCACTCAGGGTCAAATATCTTATTCCAGAATCCACGATCTGTCATCTGTTTGTGGAGACATGTCCATATGTGGCATCCAGTTGTCATCAAGGAGTATTTTAGAACAGTCTTTATTTAGTGTATTTTTCAAAAATGCATGCAAAATATGTATACTAACATTAATAAACAAGCAGATTCTGAGATGTGAAAAGTTTGCCTGTGCAAAGAGGCATCCCGCCCGAACGGGCAAAGTCATCGGAAATCTCCATATAGTTCAGTTCTTCTTACGGGAAGAAATACATAAGATTAAGCAATGAAGAGGGAATGGAAAAGAACACAGAACTGCATAAAATTTTTGAACTATTTTCTTTTGTGCATGGAACATCTTCAGGGGGAAAAAAAAGAAAAATTAATTTTAAAAATTGGTACGTCCATTGATTATGATTGTATTAATTTTTTTCTTTTATGACACAGCAGTAGATGATAAATGATGTTAAAGCAATATTCTGCTGGCTTAGAAATCTAAGGAGGGAACTTAGAGATGGCTGATTGTGAAATGTTTTGTCTCTGTCTTGGAATGTCTCTTTCTTTGAGAAAAGTGGTTTTTATATCACAGGCCATTTTCTTTCTGTTTTTATTCAGAACCAGAAATGATAAAACAGTGAGTGAATTTTGCTTAAAAAATTAATTTCCAAAGACACTTACAAAATGAGCAACAAAACACAAGACAAAGAATGAATGCCATATCATGGTGTTAAAACACTAAGAAGAGTTCTGTTATATTTCTGTTCTCTTTCTTTTTTATAAATATTTAATAAATATGAGACAACCGAGTTCCATGTATGTTTTTATTGTTATCCTACTTTTACTTATTCAAGATTACATTATGTGTGTGCAACTTTTTGGTGGAATAGAAGATGATGAAAAAAAGAAATTAAAGTATATCTGAGTGAGGAAGGGAAATGATTGAAAACGGTATCCCCTGAGTCCAAAGAGCAGCTTTCCCAAAGTTGCTGGCAAGAATAAGACCAGTTCCCTGCATTTTGGTTCCATGTACTGATGTTACCATCAGCTTTACCTGTTTTTTCCTTACGTGGATGGAAGGATTTTAAATGCATCCAGACGGTGGAAGAATATGCATGCAGAGAGAAGCATCTCTTTCAGAAATCAGAAACTGATAGAATTCTGTGTTAGCACTATTTTACCCTGGGGAAGCATGCATAATTAATTGTAGCTGTTTTAGACAGACATATTTTCATTGGTCCCAGGGAATGAAAGACAGGATCTGCTCCACTGTAGTAATGGCAGTCACTGTTTTTCCTCTGACAATTATGTGACTCTGAATTATAGGCTTAAAGTGACAGATCAGAAATGTGCACAGACACAGTTTTGTTTCAGGTTCTTTGTCTTCCAAATTTTGAGTAGCCACTGTGACTTGTGTCTTTCAGCCCAGATCTTAAGAAACTATGCTGATTAATCTATCTGGTGAAAAGGTATGCTAAATCCTGGACATAAGATCCTCCATTTCATTTCAAGTGAACAAATTTTAGTGGATGCTTCTAAACATCCTATTCTTTCCTCTACTTAGGAGATGTCTAGAAAGCTGAAGGCACTCTCATTCAGAGAAGCAATTTTTACTGATAAATCCAAAACAAGTCAAAATTTTTTTTTCAGAATAATTCCTGAAATTCCACAGGTTAGTTAACAGATTTGTATCACTCAGAGTGCTTTGTCATAAGGAAATGTGTGAGTACTTACTGTTGCTGTAGTAGCTGTTCCAACATCTGTATGCTGGCTCTGCGTGCCACTAGATGTAAGAAATTAGCTCAGTTTCTGTGTGCATTCATTCTTACCTGCTTAGAAACTGCCAGTTATGATTGTACAGACATCTGTCCACAAGGACTGTGCTTGAAATCATCAGGTTTTCACATACAGCCATGGACGCTCTTGGATTTTTTAGTCACTCTCCACTTAGCGCATAAATTTGAGTCAATGACTGGGGAGGTCAAAATGTGTGTGCAAAATTGTTAGTGCTCTGTGCCTTTCAGTCTCCTGGAACTGGATTTGGAGAGGTTTTGTACTTATTTGGAGAGGGAGGAAGAATAACAATCTGAACAGTCAGAGGTTTCATCTACTCTTATTGTATGTATAGATGCCAAAGACAGAAAAAGCTATTTTAATCATATCCTGTCAGTTTAAATGTAGGGCTTTTTATACCCTAATTTTCTGGGAAAATACATATAGTACTGCACTGCACAATCACCTTAAGTATCACACAGGAAAACCTGCAAAAAGCTGTTGCCGTGGTCTAGATTTTGAGCAAATAGCCTAGCAAGACATTTTCATTTTCAAAAGTCAAACCTGCCATTATATTTATGGCTTTGTTTAGATCCCTTTTTTTTTCCTTTTTGTACATCTCCATCTAGAGTTTACAAAGAAAATAGACCTGCTGTGATGTGAACCCCAAAGGAAAGGTACACTGTATCTGTAATATACTGAAATGTCAGGAAATCATTTATTGAGCTACTGGTGCCTTTAGTGGCTGGTTATAATTTGCTTTGCTGTCTGATAATGTGTGTGTTTGTAGATCAATTATCTCACGAGCTCTTTGGAACCATAAGGTCATCTTTCGCATATTGTCAGATACTTCTGTGCAGAGATGCCAAGTAACACATTTTTCTTCCTCAGCTTAATAGATCATCTCTTGAAGTAAGTGAACAAAGGGATTATGTTGTGATTGCAGTACTCTCAATGCTGAAGCTTTGTCATACTTTTAATATATTTATACATGTATATATAGCAAACAAATTATAGGAAGGAGTTTTACCTAAAAAAAAGTAGCATGTAGTTTCTTTCAGATTGGTGATGGGTTATTCACTTGTGAGCACCTTTGCTCAAATATGAATATTCAATCTCGCCTGCGTCCAGGTGGACAGAAGCTTTCTGTGACACCAGCATAATTTCTCTCAGTGGTCCAAGACTGAATAGACCTCCTGGGAGGAGTCTAGTCTTATATGTTGGGAACAGGACTTGTGACCATCAGTCTCACTTGCTTTTCTCTTAGGACAGCAGCATTTAATGTGTTTTACTATGAGTTAAGGAGATGGAAGGAAGAAGAGGAAATGAATCCACAGTGTGTCAAACAGATGAAATTCTTTATTTCAAAATCAAATAATAATAATAATTTAATAGCACCTTTACTACAAAACTTCAAGGCACTTTGCAAACATTAGTTGTGAGAGAAAAAGATAAAAGTGCAAAGGGATAGTTAAATCATATGTAATTAACTTAGGTACAGTGATAGCTGTGAAAGCTAAAGTGATACGGTAATATTTCCTCTTGACAGAAGAATTTCTGAGAACAGTCCTTAAAAATCTGCTCTAGTTTACACCAGTTTTACACTAATGTATAAATTTACATAAATTAGCAGTGGCTTGCTTCTAATGTGTGTAATTGTGTGACTGATACTCCAACAGATTGATCCTTGCTCCAGTGGTGGTCTAAAGGGTGACCTCAGGCATGCCACTACCACGGTGGCATGCTGATTGTCACCCTGAAAATGGTGCCATCAAAAATCTGATGGGCTCAATGCAAGAAGAGACAGGGAAGGTTAAGCACAGGATACAAGGGGTACAAGAATAACAAATGAGGATGGAAATGACATGGGGATATCTCAGCCACTGCCTACATTGGCAGGTAGGGCTGGCCAAGATGGATAGGATCAGAAAGGAAAACGGGTGATCCTGAGGCCCTGGGATCAGGACTCTGTGTTTTCAGGACTTTTTTTGTGGATTGGCTCTAGACTGTATTCATGACCAACCAATCTTCATTGGTGAGACACTTTTCACTGTAGCCCAGTCTGATAGCAACTAAGTTTATGTGGTGGAAGACCATGCTGCAACATAAGTGGGACAATCCTGCGGGGTCACTTGAAAACCAACGTCTGATCTGAACTGCAGCGCAAATGTAGACCTGCCCTAGAAGCAGGAGAACTGGAAGTTCTGAAGAAAGAGATGTGCCTGATGTCTCTCCTTTACTTTCATGGCTTTGGCCACCCTGTCAGGAATCCGCATGCCATTTAAAATTCTCTCTTTAAGGTGAACACAGATTCAATTTTTCTTTCAGCAGTGGAGAGGGATGGGTGGATAACATTTGTTAATATATTGGCTAATAGACTTTCCTAAGAAATGGAAGAATGTCGCCGGAGGTCCGGTGCTGGTCAGCACCGGTATGCCACGACCTTCCTAGAGAGAGCGTCCCGCAGGGAACAGCCCTTCCAGGGGCACTGGCAGGCCTCCTGGGGCGACGGGTGATTTCAGCAAGTGTAGCAATCTCTCAGCTACAAGTGATTCCAGCTCTTGTGATTCAGCTCTTTGTGAAATAACCCAAGGCAAACTCGGGGACAGAGAGACAGGAGCCTCGTATGGCAGTTCCACAGAGGTAGCCTTTATTGTCCAGCCACCCTGCGAAGGGGAGGCCAGGGACGAGAACTCCCTGCTGTCAGGGGTATAAGCAGGGGTTTATATGGGAAAAACAGGGGGTGGGGTGGAAACCCATTAGCCAACAGGGTACAGGCTATTACCATGAAGAAACAAGGCATGTTGGGAGGTCACCATGACCCAGAGGAAAGATGCTTATCTCTGACTCCTCCAGGGGAGTGCAAATGGGTCCTGCCTTGCGGGCTCACAGCCCTCCACAGAAGAACTTCTATTTTCATTTTCTTTTCCTTTTTTTTTTTTTTTGGTTTGGCTTTTTGTTTGGTTTAGTTTTTTTTTTGGTTGGTTTTTGTTTGCTGCGGGGTTTTTTTGTTTCGGTTTTGGTTTTGCTTTTTTTTAATCTCCTGCCATTCTGAATCTGTGGCTGTTTAAAAATGTGACTCACAGCTCTAAGGAAAGGGTTTGCCCTATTTTGCACATGAGCCTGAGACTTGTGTAGTCATGACTTGAACTGAACTGTGACATTAGGCAACCAACAATGTGAGACTGATGGTGCCAGGGAAAGAGCAAGCAAACAAAATCCTGACTACTCTGAACATTAGAACTCTCCCTTGTGAAGTGAAAGCCAAGCGTTTTGCCTTGCTACAAATAATACTTATATACTTTAACCAGGAACTTGAGGACAATGAAAGGGAAAATATGGTAAAATTCATCTACAGTCAAAATATATATGTTTGCCATCTCTAATGTTCTGTTTTAGTGGGAACTGCACTTGTGAAGTTCTTTTTCATTACCTACTTGAAATTAAAACTTAAAATCTTTATGAAGTGTATATGTAAATTAAAAAGATAAGGAAAACCTGAATTTAGAAAAAAGATTATGTAATAGTCATTCCATGTCATCTGAAGGCCATAGACCATATCTGAAGAGCATGTAATATGAAGAACATATTAATAGAATTTCCTTGGTGAACAATTGTTGATTGTATTTTTTTTATTATTATTATTTCTGAGAGATTTTAAATTCAAGACTTCTAAATATCTTCAAGGGGAGGAGAGAAGAGGAACCAGAAAACAAAACATATTTCTGGTTATAGAAATCTAACTTTGGACCTGCCAGTTTCAGCCCTTACACAGTATGTCTCATGTATATTTATGGAGGCCACTGAGGGAAAAACAATATCGTGTTTTGGATCTTTAAAGCCTGATGCAGCTAACAGCTAATTTGCTTTGAGGTCCCTTGGTGTGTTGAATTTAATTTATCAAAAGCAAACTAATATGAAATAGTAAAATAACTATTAAAGTCAAAGTAAAAATAAATGATTAAAACATACTAACAGAGGAAAATAAAGCAGATAATGTCTAAGTCTCTGGGATGTTTCTCATTTTAATTATATTAAATTGCTATTAGACTGGTGATGGGACAATGTTTTCTACTTTGTTGCAGCAGTTAAGTTTAGAGAAAGGACGTATACGGAAATAAAGTCATGCAATCCAAATTGACATCACACAAAGCGACTTTATTTGTAGAACTAATCATTCAAGGAAAAGATTTTCAATGTGTATTTGTAAGTTTCTTAATTATGCAAGTAATTCCAAATTTATTCTTACTTGTTTTTTGCTTGTATGTTTCTTCTGTTTTTTGTTTAAAACTTTCATTATGTGTGCATGACTTTTATGTAAGTTTCCCATGAATTTTTGTGTCCTGAGAGTTCACACTCAGAAAGAATTTGTCCTGTCACTATCTGCGCAGTATTTTTTCTGTAATACTTGCATTTGTCTTAGCATGGAGCAGAGACAATACTTAAAAGTTTTGCTCACGGTACTTAGCTAGACTTCTGGGAACAGAAATCCTAATCCCAAACTTGCCCTCCTTTTGGAGATGAGCTTGATCACAAATTCCAAACATAGAACGAGATTTTGTTTTATGACGAATTTTCGTAGTTCAATCACTCCATGCTTATCTCCTTTAATGTCAACTGAGATCTACCTCAGAAAAAATTTCTAGCTAGAAAAAAATTAAATTCTCTTGAGAATGCAAACAAGTGCAGGTGGTTTTCTACATGCAGATGAAGGAAATTTAAATTTGGTTGTTAAGTCAAAATTGCAGTTTAAAATCTCCTTGGCATCCTATTTACTGTGATTGGAAACACTGGGAACCAAGGCATTGGGAAGAATGGCCCCGATGAGCACATGAAAGCAAAAATCTTAAGAGTTCACCAGGATAACACTGCTGCATGTATGCTTCTTTTTTGTGATTGAACCTTTCCTCTTTTTTTCAGCATAGATATTCTAGATTGCTAGTGCACATACATACTAAGAAAGCTCAGCTTTTAACTTTTTTTTTTTTTAAATGAAGCATTTTTAATAAGGAAAACTTAGGGTTTGAGGTTTTTTAGGACTTTTTAGGAGTATTTGTTCGTTTTTCTTTCTTACTATTGCTTTTAATTATTTTGAAATTTCATCTTATGCCTCAATGTTTTCTGCTCATAAAAAATTACTGAATTAATCCCTTTGTTGCTTGAAAAACCACTAAACATTCTGTAGTTAAGCATTGAAACAGAAATCAGAAGACTTAGATTAAAATGCCAAACCAGTATTGTAATGAGTCATGTTTGAGTTATGCTTTTTTTTTTCTTTCTAAGTGTGTAATGGGCTATCATCACTGCCTTTTTGTTCTGTCTTGTTCATATAGCATCCACATCAAAGGGCAAATCAACATGTATACGTATTTTATTTTTTAGATAAATAATAAGGCATGTAGTTAATTAAAGCTATATGAAGTTTTAATGCCACTTACATTCTGTTATCAGAACTGATATCTCTATTGGCTTTATCATTCCTGCTGGGGACTTTTTTGGTATAACAAAAAAATATTGCTTGTTGCTTTTTCTCATGCTGATCATGAATTCAATAGGGATCAGCTCCTGCCAGTAAAGGCTGCATATTTATGCTATTGATTTGTGAGTGAAGGAAGCTGAGGGCTGTTTGTATTGTGCTATAAAATTAATAAATAGTGATTCATTAAGACAGCATCCTGCAGTTCACGGGTGAGCAGTAATTTGCTATGAGGGTTGTATTTCTATTTTCTATTCTAAATGTGGTTGGGATACCACAACAGGGGAGAACTGCTGTGGCAGTACCTGTGAACACTGTCCTAGTCTATGTCCTCTGGGATTTGTTCTCTTTCAAGGTGGGGAGGTGGAGCAACAGGAAGCAGGTAGCATGTCTTCTCTGCCTCCCCTCTGGGGATACATCTCCTTCCAGCAAAATGATGAGAAGATCTGTGCATAGATGTGCTGGGAATCCTCAGGTATCAAGAGAGGGCTGAGTTGCCATTATCTTTGTTGGCTAAGATAACGAAATCATCTTGTGTCAATCTCATCAATCTCATTTACCTTGTTTTTTACCACAGGTAAAATGCACTGGAGACCATTAACCTGATTTTCTATGGAGTAGGAAGTTAGGAAAAAAAGGACACAGCAGTTTCCAGTCCCCAGCAAAACCAGTGGTTCCTGTTCCAAATTATCTGATGGTGCTCTAATTGCTATTATTATTCTGAAATATTTCATTCTTTGGGGATTGTTTGGCTCTTTTAACTGTTTGGCAATAATTGTGCCCATCCTTAATACAACCCTGATTCAGTCCTTCCTTAGGAAGAATTTAATTGGCATAGAATATAAAAATCTGAGCTTCAAGACCACAACTGGGAGGTGTTCAGGAGGCATTATAAAATACATTGAAGATGAAGGAACATTTACAGTATATTTTAAATTTGGCTGTATTAGAAATATATATTTTAACTCATTTTTCAACCACCAGAGGATTTGTCAAAATAAACACCCAATGTTGTCTGGCAGTGTTGTGTAGTAGCTTCACTTATTTCAGCAATTACTACCTCCTTTAAACTCAGAAAAAATAAAAATATTGGAGCATGTGAATGGTGGCAAAGTTGCACAAAATAAATGTGAAAGCACTGATATGCTGAAAGTGGTTTGTATTAGCAAAGATTTGATATTCATATGACTGACAGGTCTTTAAGATCACGATGTGTAAACTACACTGACAGGGCAGCCAGGAGACCTGTTTGTAGAGGACAGTACCAACTATGGACTGAATGGCCCTAGAGATTCCAGAGATTTTAATTCAATGCGAAGAGTTTAAATAAACAGCATCTTGTGTCAGCCCTTACATGAGATGTGCCTGAGGGCACTGTCCTTGTGGTGGACCAGAGCTAAGGTTTAAAAATGAATGAATAGAAGGAAAATATAGCAATATGCAGAAGGTATGCACACACCAAAACTGCTAACAACACTGTCACTTGTTTAGATTGACAGGTTCCTTGTTTAAAGAACTGACACCTCTGATACTTGGCCAGTTTCAGTGACTTTTAATTTATTTTTCAGCAATATTTTCTCTAGTCCCCTTCTAGACTATAAACAGTATTACTTACACATTTCTGAATTTCAGTGCAATTCATCCTTGCTAATTAATCCTTACTGGTGGCTTTGGAAGATAGACAGGAGACTGAATAACAGCATTACTAGAACAGTATGTCACTATGGAATAAACAGAGCAGAAGGAGGGAGACAGATTGTGGTGCAACAATGGCCAATATTTACATTTTCTGCAGCAAAGCATAGCGCAGAGGAGTCATCTTCTCAGCATGAGAGCTGAAGTTAGAAACTGGATCTTTTCAGTATAATTGAGAGACTATCACTGATATAAAATAGTGAAGGTGACCACCTTCATCTTTTCTGTTTTATTTGTAAAAGATTTGGGGTTTGGTGTGTTCATTCTGTCAGGCCTGCAGGTTGTCAAGAATCTGATTCCTAGGACAAGCTGACAGTCTGGAGAGTAGATAGGAACTTTACTGAAGCTCTGCATGCTTTTATGAATGAGAAAAAAGAGTGCTTTGAGTTTTGCAGAGTAGTAGAGTTATCTATGCTGATGAGGCATTGATGGAAAAGGTTGGGAAACTTGCCTATGGAATTTCAGGTACTGGTACAGGTAAACTAAATTTAATATGAAAAGGACTGCAAATAAAAATATAAATCATAAAGGAAGGAACAAGCCAAATTAACATTATATGAATGTATTTCATGCCTCCTCTCTTTTGAACTGTTATCTTCTAACTGCACAATATGCTATATTAAAATTTTACTCATGCTCTTCCATAGAACTTTTTGCTAATTCATGCCTTTCCCCATATGTGGCCTTTTTTTGTCCGCTGAGGTTTCAGCTGGGACTTTTGTAAACAGTTCTATGAACTATCTGAAGTCACTCACAGGATGATATGTGTAGAATTGTTCGGTGTGGAAAAAAAATTATTCTACCTTCTACTTTCAATTCATAGTGTCCTGTGAGACTAGCCCTGATAATGTCCAAAACCTTAACTGCAAGTTATACTAGAAATCTGAGACAGCCTTCGAGGCTTGTAAGAGACATCAGTTTCCCTCAGTGTGGGCAGAGGAAGTAAAAGTGCTGTCAGTATGTGATGGACTCCTGGAGAAATCTCATGAGTCAGAGAGAAATGTAGCCCAGATCTGGTGAAATATGTTGCTTTCTTGGCTTATATTCACAGTCTGGTATAAACCATCTTGACGTCATCCTGTTATTTCTTTAAGAATAAAAACGTTTCTGCCTTTGCTGTGTGTTCATCTCCAGAGATCTCTGCCAGAAAAAGAGCTCATCTCCCCATTCACTCAGCCTGAAACATTCACCTTTACCCGTGTAAGGGACTTGGAAATCCGGTAGCTATGATAAGGGACAGAGTGTACTAATGCAGAAACATTCAGCTACTCTCAGCAGGAAATGTCTTGTCAATACTGGCAATAAGTAATGTGCTAAAGATTTACTGTCAGGTGGCTGTCTTGACCACAGCAGGGTGGAAACTTGCAGCAGGCGGATGGCTGTACATACTTAGGTGACCCGTGTTTACTTCGATGAATGTGCGTAGTATCCTTGGTCTGGATTATTACACTGAATTGAGGGGAGCCCGTAGTAAGTGATAAACCCAGCAAAAATGTTTTCCACCATTAACAGAGAAAATAACCGTCAAATAATTGGACATAGGAGGCATCAGCACTGTTATTTTCATTTTTTCTCAGGTTTCTAGCAGAGCGCTCTTCATTGAATGGAAAAGGTTCCGGTTATGCTGTTTGCAGTAGAAAAAAATTGAACAGAATGGTTGCCTCATGGTTATTGTGACCATGTATTTATTTTTATTAATTAAAATTTATATCATTAATTTTGGGGTTGTGCAGTTATTAATTTATTTTTCTACAGAGAGAAATTACATCAGTTTTCTCATGTAAGGCTTTTGAACAACTCTTAAAAGTACTGCGAGAAAATATGCTTGTCTTTCACAGCTTGTCTGGTATTAGAAATATGCCTATTTGAAAGTGCACTAACACAGGCTACAAGTTAGTAATCATAGAATCATAGAATATTTTGGGTTAGAGGTGACCTTTAAAGGCAATGTAGTCCAACACCCCTGCGATGAGCAGGGTTATTTTAAAATAGATCAGGTTGCTCAGAGCCCCATTCAATCAAACCTTGAATGTTTCCAGAGATAGGGCACCTACTGCCTCTCTGGGCAACCTGTTCCAGTGTCTCATCACTCCATAGTAAAAAATCTCTTCCTTGTATCTAACATAAATCTACCCTCTCTAAGTTTGAAGCCATTCCCCCTTGTCCAATCACTACATACCCTGGTAAAAAAGTCTGTGTAGCTCTTTGGTAAGGTCCCTTTCTAGGCTACTCTGTAGGCTTCTTCCTTACTAGAAGGTTGCTATGTTTCCCCAGTGGCTTCTCTTCTCCAGGCTAAACAACACTGACTCTCCCAGCCTGTTTTAATAGCAGAGGTGTTCCAGCCCTCTGATCATCTTTGTGGCCTCCTCTGGATTCGAACACATCCTTGTCCTTCTTACATTGAGCATTCCAAGTGGAGTCTCATAAGAGTGGAGTAAAAGGGCAGTGTCTAAACATTAACTTCTTTCACAGAAAGAACTTTATGTGTGCCTTATTTTTTCAAATCCAAAGAAACTACAGAAACATGGAAGACTTCCACTGCTGCACCCCTAAGTAAATACATTTGTTTATAAATCCACTTGTTTATAAATCCACACTGACCAATCACCTTCTTGTACTTCCTGTGTTTGTAAATGCTTTCTAGAAGGATTTCAGCTTCCCAGGGATTGAGGCATGGCTGACTTGCCTGTAGCTGCCTGGATCTTTCTTCTTACGCTTGACAGACTCATGTAAGCCAGGCCAATGGAATAGAAGTGTTGGGGCTTTGAATTTTATCCATAAATGATCATTCTTAGAATTTGATGGTGTCGATATAAACTTTTTCATTAATTGAAAATATGCCTCTGTGCTAGTCACTGTTTTGTCATTTAGAGCACTGGGCGGCTAAATCTTCACTTTGCTCAAAAAATTACCTAAAGAAAAGCTAATAAATTTCTATCTTCATTCCATTCTGCTAGGCACTACACTGTTTTTAGGTAACAGAACAGTCATTTCACAAGGCATCTTCTGGGCAGTTACCTTAATGTCCTGAGTTTCAAAGTGCCTCCAAGCTGCCCCGAGCACCAGCAAGTTTTTTCTGAAAGCCCTAAAGCAATGTGGTACACCAAGGGACAGTTTTAATAATTCCTCCTTATTGATATATGGTTATGTGAGTTCCTATGCCCTTTGAGATAGCTATGCCCCCTCTGCATTTCTGACCTTTATCTGTCACTATTTTAATAATAAATTCCATGTCAGTGGTTGCTCCTAAGCAAAAAGTGCATGTAAAGAAAATCCTGTATCTCAAATTACCTGATTTTTACATTTTAATCATATGTGCATTTTAATAACCATTTTTACAAATCTAGATTTCTTTCAAACTGGAAGGGTTCAAACAAGGTTTGGATGAAGGTCTTTTGGACAAAGTGTAAAACCCAGGCAAAAATCAGTGAGATCTTTATTCCGGTTTTACAAAGTAATGGCTAATATTGCTCATGTTATAAACAGGAAAACATCAATAATCTTGATATTTTAGAGTAAAAATCAGGTTATGCTTCAGAGTATGTGTGTTTCAGTTCCTTCTCTGTCTGTGGTACTTTAAAACAGAATGAATCCCAAGTCTTGACCTGTCCTTAAATAACTGGATTGTTGTAGGTGTTATGAAAGAGATCTATTGTTCATCTGCTTACACAGATGGAAGACCATGGCTTCAGAACTGTGAAAGCAATCTTCAAGATTGTTTTATCTCAGAACATTTAAATATGCCTTTAAAAATGTCTTTCTGATATTGTAAATGAATGAACAAGTGAGAGAAACTTGCTTTTCAGTAAATAGCAAGGGTGTGATAGGCATTTTCTGACAACATGAAGCAAAGCACAGACCACTTTTCTTGACCATCATGCACTTCAACCATTAACTCATGCTGTTGTCTAGGCAGCATGCCACATGCCAGATGCATTCTAGATGTGGTACATGTAGGAAATTTTTCTGGAAATAGAGTATCATGTCACTCTTCTTCACTAAAATGTGACAAGATCTAGAGTTTGATTTTCAAGGGTTTTTCTTCTGAAATAGAAAGCGACTCCCTTGTCCCCTTTTTCATATGAACTTTTTGGAAGGAAAAAAAGTATTTCATAAGCATTATAAATTCAACTATGACTGGAATACAAAGAGTTAATAACACTGGATCAATCTTGAGGTATGTGGAAAACTTGCAGTGCCAGCTAGATGTTTGTTTTCTTTTTTGAGATCATTAAACTAGTTGAAACATTGTCTTCGTTCAGCTACGAGGCAAGAGAAATCCTCTTTCCTTCAGCCTTCCTACAAAAACACAAATACTCAATAGCAGTAGTAAATAATTCAATTAAATATAGTGCAACACAGTGTAGTTGCATTAAAAATTGTGAGAACTGATTCAAAGGGGAAGAAAATGAGTTAATTTAGAGCAGACAAGAGAGGAGACATCCTTCTTTCTGTTTTTACCTGCTGGTTGTAAGATAACACGTGCCTGTATTCCAAAAGGAGCAGAAGACAAGCAGGGATATTTTGTTCCTTTCTGAGTAGGAGATATAGGAAAAAATGAAAGTAATAGCTTAATCTTAAAATTTGTTTGCAAAAGACTTGGAAAACCAGGAAATGGAACTTCAATTTTTTGTTTTCTTTCTGAACATTGCTATGGTTGCAATAGCAGCCAGAGCTGAGGAGAGCTTAATCTCTGAGAAACCAGATAATGCTCTTAGCTAAATAGCCACTCAGAAGGTGTGGAGAAATAACTGTGAAGCAGTTTTTTTGCCTTTCTGTTTTATGGCCACGCACAGTAATTCTTAGTTTCTGGATTTTCATGTTCCTCCCATTTAATTAAGTGCTCAACATGATTTTTTTCTTTTGATTTATTTGTCTTCTAGACAATTTTAGACTAACGATGTTCAAGGCAGAAAGAGGTGCAGCCCCTGTGAAGGCAAAGGAGGTCTCAGAGCCACTGTGCTGAGGCGTCTTTCACCACTGTTCATGCTAGCACAGTGATTGCCAGCAGGCACACCTGCAGAGACATAGCCCTCACTTAAGCAGGGGGTTAAAAGCAGAGGGAAAGTTTAGAAAGGGAATGAATTTGTTCTTGATCTGATAGTGCTATATGCTGTGCTGCAGCCAGAGGACTGGAGAGCAAGAAGAACTCAGATATTTGGACCTTGAGGCCAGGATGGCTTCAGGTTTCTGATTGTTTCCTGGTCTGGGTGTGTGTGTTGCTGTGCATGCTGCTCTGATTCCTAATGAGGAACTCAGGATCATCACCCTGGAAGAGAATGAAAAGTAAAACTGTGATATTTGTATTTTTGAAGGAATTCTTTTAACTTTGACGGTGGAATTTTTGTGGCATCCCACTCTGGTAGCGGGAATTTGGACCCAAGTCGTGTAGGTCTTTAAATATTTAAAACTTGAATCTCATGGTTATACAAGTATTTAAGAACATAAAATCCTTCTGTTACATGTTCTTGCTGCCTCTCCGATGCTAGGAGAGGCTACCTGGCTGAGGGGCTGACGTTGTTAGCATGTGAGACGGGGAGCTTGCTCTGCTCTTTCCTTTGCAGGAGAGAGGCAGAGGCGTGTTGCCCAGACTGTTGGTTCTGCAGCTTGGCAGGCAGCAGCCAAATGCTGCTGTAAAAGATTTATTAGAAGGAGGGTAAGAGAAATAAAGGAAATGAGTGGCACAAAGAATCGTATTTGGTTACTGTGGGTGGCTCCAAACTCACACTCTGCTAACCTCTAGACATTGATGCTTCACTTTAGTGAGTAGCTCCCATCAAGTGGATGAATTACAAAAAGCTATAAATAAATATGGTCTACTGCATGTGTTAACAGTCTCTGAAGTTTGCCAAGGAAGAGTTGAAAATATGTTTTCGTAGCAGGTGTGAAAGGCCATGGTGCCTTTATCTTCGACAAGGGACCTATGACCTCCAAAAGTGTGTGACAAATTTGTATCTCCAGAGTTTCAGTTTTGCTGAGGAAAACAGATCCTTCTAGCCCAGCAGTTGCAGAGATAACAGCCCAAATGCAAAACTGAGGTGGACTCATTAACTTCTTGACTTTGTTAATGGCTTGATACAGTATATTTAGGAGTGTGAGTTTTTTCCACCTTGTGTGAGCTGTGATAAATTGTGAATGTGAAGGATTCTTGGTAGCATTGAATGTTCAGTGACTCTTAGCTGAAGGAGGGGAAAGGAAAGGGAGCAGGAAGTAGAACAGGGAGTGTTTTGACTTAGGGTGGGAAAAAAAAATGTAGCAATAAGATTCTTCTCCCTCTACTTCACATCTGTGGTATAGCTAGGAGTTGAGGAAGATAATGGTTTAGATGTGTGCTTAATCTGGGAAGAAATACACCCCACTTTTTTTTTTATTTTTTTGGCCAGGAGTGTCATTTTAAACTTCTTAAATTGGTGATCCTTAATGAGAGGTGTGCTGCAGGTGTGTTGCTCATGTCTCGAATGGCAAGAAATCTTTGTGGTAAAACTAGAGACACAAGACGGTATTTTTATCAGCCTTGTGATACTCAAGCGCACAGTTTCTACCTTCTGACTTCTTTGTGCACAGTTTAAAAAATGTTTCTCTAAGCTGTGAAAGACAAGCAAAATAAGTGGGGGTAGCATGAGGACAGAAGATTTTCTGTCATGGATTTGAGAAGATGATCTACTAAGGTCTAAGTTATTCTAGTCAAGTTCTCTTGGTTGCTTTCCTTTTGAAATGCAGAAGATGATAAAGAAGGAAGTATCAACAATATCACATAAAATACCATCAGGCTATAATCCATTTCAGCAAAGAAAGTATTTTTGTATTTCTTCCAATCTCTTCTGATCCACAATTCTGTAAGTCAAAAAAGCATGCAGTTACTTCATGGGAGAATTGCAGTAGAGGAAATTGGTTTTGGTTACTTGAATATATTTTATTCTAACAGTAGTAAAAAAAGAAACAAACCTAGTTGTGACCAGTGTGTAGTACAAACCCTTCCACCAGCTCTTGTATCTGGGAGAATGGGTCTAAAGAGAAAAGATGTAGGCCGAGAATTGATGCAGTTGGTGGTGATCTGTATCAAATTCAAGATCTGCCTCATTGACTTTACTGAGTCTGTACTCACTTAGTTATTCTGCCTAAATTGATTGAAAATGTATAATGAGAAGATTATGAATCTGGAGAAGAACGAACCATGCTGGAAGTAGGAAAAACAAACCAGTGTTTCATTAGAATCATGTGAAATATTTCTCTTGGTATTAGTATTTTCTTTAATCTAGGTAGTGCTTTTCTATTAGATCCAACTTTCTAATACCCATCCTGGTGTGGGCGTGGTGCAGTGTCTCTTAAGTTTCCTTGAAAGGCTCTTTGTTTTTATTTTATTTCCTCTTCAAATAAAAAAAATAAATACCTAAAATAGAAATACACCATAACTTAATCCTTAAGCAGAGTTCTGTATTGTACTGACAGGGGAATTTAAGTAGTGTCCTGGGATAATTATCAGATTGGAGAGATTTCCAGCCAAATGGAGGGACAGAACAGGAGTTGTAAATATATAGTTGTGCCTGAAATGAGTGGATCAGGAGGACTAAAGAGCTTTTTGTGTTATACTGTCATTAGGAAACCTTCTTCCTGTTTCAGCTCAGTTGGGAGTGAAGTTGATTGGTGATGACTATCAAAGTTGTGACCATGCTTTGTGCTTGAATTGGGGATGACTTCAGGAGATGAGAGCGAAATCAAATCACTGGTTGTGCGTAAGTGTAATCTTGAAGCTTGGAGGGCCTTCTTAGCAATTGAAGGTGAGAAATTTAGTACCAGTTCGCTGATCTGAGTGGTGGGTGAATTGGAATCAGGCAAATTATACAATAAAGATCTTGATTTGGGGGTTTGGTTTTGTTGGTGTTTGTTGTTGTTTGTTTGGGGGTTTTGGGTGTGTGTGTGTGATAACATGAATTTTTTTTCATGTTGCTATATAGAATTTAGATTGCCTATAAATGGCAAAGATACCACTTCAAATACCATATAAATAGGAATTACTTTTATTTAGAACTTAGCCATAATGGGGCTTCTGGAACAAAACTTCAAATCACTGTAATGGAAATCTATCCCTTTTGAGTTGGTAATAGCTTCACAGCTGGAGAAGGACATCAGAAAAGGGAAAGCACTCTGTGCAGTACTTTCCTCAGAGTGAAACAGATGGAAAATTCATTTGACAAAATATGTGAATTGCAAGACAGTGAATGAGACTTGACAGCATCAACATGCTGATCTATAGAAGAAAAAGCGTAAGCTACTGCATTTTGAAATAAGAAACTTAGTCTTTTGGCTTTGTTATTGTTTAATTGAGAGACTAGTTTAACTGAGAGATATTTTTTCCAGCATTTTTCTTGAAAAGTTAATGTTGAGGAATTTTCAAAACATTAGATTTTTTTTCTTTTAAGTAAGGACCATTTTTCTTGAGCAAAAGGATAATTCATTCATTGGTTATGATATTCATTATGAGCTTTAAACATAAATTTACTTAACTGAAGAAACATATCTCTTTACTTGACTCAGAGGGATAGTAAAAGTAAATCAGGAGGGGTTTTGAGGGATTCTTTTGTTGTTGTTTTTTTTTTTTATAATTGGTTTTTTGTTGGGTTTTTTGTTGTTATTTTTTTAATAGAATCTGCCAAATTAAATGCAGCTTGAGTTACTTTAGGATTTGTCACGTTTTCTTTTTTCTGGCTATAAGAAAAAATAAATTCCTGCGTTTTGTGAGCCTTTTTAAATGAATGTTCATCTCCCTCCTATGCAGTCAGAATGAGATAAGTGCATGTTAAATTGACTTTCCTAATAAAATGTAATCTTGAAAGAGTGTTATATGGAGGTTAAGGAAACAATCAAACAAAAAACCCAACAAAAAACCACAAATTGTCATTGTTCAACTCAACGTACTCAAAGAGTTCATGTTTGTTAATGGGGGGAGGGGGTTCTTTCTTCTTTTTTTTAAAAAAGCAACAACCAATATTGCTATTTTAATACCTAAGATTGATTCTTCAGTATGAGGATAAACAAACGGGATACCCGGGGAGGTGGTGGAGTTATCAACCCTGGAGATGTCCAAGAAATAACTGGACATGGCACTTAGCGCTCTGCTCTAGTTGACAAGGTGGAGGTGAGTCAAAGGTTGGGCTCCATGATCTTGGAGATCTTTTCCAAGATTAATAATTCTTTGATTCTCTAAAATTTGTCTTTAAGCATCTCATTTTCTTAGGCATAGGTCATAAAACCGATCTTCATAAAATTTAGACCAATAGTAATATAGGCAATAATTTTTTAATCTTTATTCCTGTATGGTGAATGGATGACTTTTTAGAACAAGATATGAAAAGATTAAAATGGTTGATTACATAATTTTTGTGTTGCTATTTTTTTTTTTTTTAATAAGCCAGCATCCCTTTTGCTATTTTATGATTATCTCTAGAAGGTCTTCTAGTTGAGATGCTTTGAGAGAGTCATTCTAGTTGACATGGTGTTTGGTGGCTTTGCATACTTATGAAGAAAAACTTAGCCTTCAAGGAAATGCAGCACTAAGCTGGATCCCAGTTCTCTTGTAGGACGGGTAGGGTAAAGTAACTGGCAGAGACTTTCTCATTTGATAAAGGCTCTTAGGAGTGGTACTAATAGTAATATGCTTCACTCTTATGAACACTGCTCTCTGAAACCTTAACATGGGTTTGCAAAAAGCAGTTTTTCTGTCTTGTGTCAAATATAGCACCACCAGAACAGAATTTGTGTAACTCCTGGACTACCAGAAAATGAAAACAGCAGTTCAGTAACTCTTCTTTGCAAATATTCCAAACTGTGATCAGGTCTGAAAAACTTTTAAGGAAAGCAAGTTTTAATGTTTTGCTCTAAAACTATTCTGTCAGACTTTGAACAACCAACCACAAAAGCTTTTTCCTACTTGCCCTCACTTCCTCACTCTTCCTGTGTTTTTTTTCTTGTTTGTTTGTTTTTTGGTTGGATTTGTTTGGGGTTTTTTTCCTAACAGTTCACTAGAATGAAATGGATCAAATTTAGGTCAACTGCTCTGCTTGAGTTGTTTCAGTTTCCTCTTTTTCCACACTGGGCCTTCATATAACTTCTTTTGGGTTTTCTTGGTTGGTTGGTTTGGATTTTTTTTTAGTTTGCGTTTCCCTTGATATTTTTAGCAGAAATCTGTTTCCCATCTCCTTTCCATCTTCCCCACAGTCCCTCTTCAGTAGAGGAAAAAACCAAAATTATCCCTACTTGCTGCCAACTCTAGGTTTTAAAGTGATTTGTATAAGTACCCTCTGCTACTGAGGTATATTCTGCAGCTGACTTTTTTTTTTTATTTTGCATAATGTTACACTTTTGGGTGTTTTTTTAGATGTACTAAACTAAATGAATAAAAACAATGTTGCTCAGTGACGTAACATATAAACAAATTGTACATACACATGAACACACAACTGTAAACCCCTTTTCCCTTACCTGCTAGATGCAGTTCAAGGCACTTTAAAAATAACTTTCATAATAACAAATAAATGCTTAGAAACAGTTGTTGCTTTTAATTTACTTCCATACCCTAAAGTAGGTTTAGGAATAGTTTTGTTTAAACATAAATCTCTTGGATATTTCACATCTTTTCACTTAATGATTCAGAAAATTATTTCCTAGTAATTTCATTTGTGAGTTATATTAATATATAATTAAAATAAATTTATATCCTTATTAAACTGCAATAGATTAATTATATTTTAAGAAAACAAAAGGGGTTGTATCTGAAAGTATCCTATTGAGCCTAAAAAAAAAGGCTGGATAAAATATCACTTCCCTATTAAACTTACCTTCTTTTCATTTTTGTTAAAGGGCAAAATAAAGGCAAATGCCCATTTGCTTTCTTCTGTCAGATCAGCTTCTGCTGCTTTATATTCATCATAGAGCTCCAGCATGAATAAAGGCATGGGCAAGGGACCTGGATTCTCTCGTCTTGTTCATTCCTTAAGTCCCAGCTCCAGGTCTGAGTCCTTTCCAAGGTTTCTTGAGTTTAGAGGATAAATCTTTGACCAGTGGTAATGGCTATGGCCCCCAGCTGGCACTCAGTCATTTCCTAGATTACAGGTTCAGCAAAATCTCAGTTCAGATTAGCTTGTTTGGAAGTCTCTCAGAATGGGTAGTTCAAGTTCAGAAGCTATGTTGGGAGAAACAGTGAAATGTTTAATTGCCTGCTCCAGTTTTTTTGACAGTTGAGTGTAAAAATGCCAAGAAAAGGCATTCTTAAAAGACTTATAGCGTTTTCTAGTTTTCTTTCACTAAGAAAAATTTAAACATTGTCTTTACCATAATGCAACACACATTTTCAGTCCTGGAAAAAATAGTGAAATGGACAAAGAGAGGAGGATGGGTGCTTACCTCACTTTTTAGAGAGGGAAAGTATGTTTGCAGACTTATTCTGATAGTTTTTTGTGTAGCTTTTCCAGTCTCCAAGGAAAAGGAGAAATGACCAATTTACTATGTTACATTAATTTTACCACATTACTATTTTCAAGTAGAGACAAGAATGGCTCAAGCTGGTGTTGCTTTGGATGTAATAGGGTCTTTAAAAGGCCTTTCTTGTCATGTATATGTCAACTCCAGTAAACCAAAATCTTAAATTGGAGCCTAAATCTTCTTTTCTGGTCTGCACGTAGAGGTCTTCTCATAGGCTTAAGACAATTCTGTCCATGAATTGATTAGAGAATTATGCTATGAGATTTATTGGTCTTCTTGTTCTTCTATTCCTGGCAAGCATTAAATGACAATAATATTAAATTTCAATTTATGGTATTATTTTGTAAGTATGATGTGTCATTTGTGGACAATAGACTTCACCCGCTGAAAAAGCTTAGCCAGAATGTTAGTCTCCCTAAGTTCCCCACCTGAAAGGTTGGTCTGTTTCTTGCAATAATTGTGCTTTCACCACAATTAATATTTATTTATTAAATGTGAATGTCTTCATTGTGCTTCTGAGTTTCTTTAGACCTTAGAACATTTGCTTCCAGTGATTTCCTTATCTGAAAATGGCAATTGTCATTCCTCTGGTGATAGATTAATATTTTTTCTTTCTGTTGTGAATGTTTTGTACTTGCGTGATAGCAAACCTTTCCAAACAAAACCATTGTGACTTTAGTAAGCGCTCACGAGAAGCCATACTTAGAGCATTTTCAAATCTTCACAACCTTGTATGTCCATTGCATTGTTGTTTTCCTCCCTACCCTTTAATTAAATCAAAGGAAATTATCACCTTTTGGCAGATTGTTTTTTCTCATAAATATTAATGTGTCTGTTCTGGTTTAATTGTTTCTCCTTTTTGTTTTCTTGTTTGTGCTGATTGTCTTAACCTTCAGCTCTAGACACAGTCGGCTTTGTGCTATTAATTAATAGAAGTCTGCTTCTAACATAAGACATATGCATGAGTTTAGAAGTATTCTAAATAATTACAGTCTAAATGCACAGCTATAAATTTGACTTTATAGAAGGACTAGCACAAGAAAGCCTGCCTTTAAGAAAGGATATCAGTAGATTATTCCTGACAGAGGAGGAATGAATTACAAGGATAATCTTGATAGCCAAGGCCAAGAATGTAAATGTGCATTGTATTTGCCACTGTTTTTAAAATGACAGCAAGGTCATTTCTGATTTACTTGGAGTACTTTGCTAACAGTGTATGTATGTATCTGCAATATGCATGAGATCTCGCTTACGTGATTGTAGAAAACGGGTTAGAATATGAGGGCTAGGAATTCATAGATTTTTTTTTTTTTATAGAGTCAAGTGGCTGCTCTGAAAGATGATTGCCAGAAGAAACTGCAATTGTAGCCTTTTATTATTCTGCAATTTTTCATTGTATGTGGAAGCAGTATATAATTTTTTCCCCTCATTTGTTGAGATTAATCAAATCTGACTTTGCAAAATTACATCGTGCCTTCCACACTCAAGTTTTCAGCATTTTTGTAGTTTTTATACAGCTGTCTATACTTTCACGCTAAACCTGTTCATTAGCTCTTGATATAGTCTTGTGACTTTGCAAAGATTTGCTATTTCTTGTTCAAAGGAATTGCTTTGTTCAAAGGAATTGCTGGCTCTGACCAATGTGTTATTTTGAATCAACCAATATGCTAATCTTAACCAAAAGATTGTAAGCCCCCATATTTGGTTCCTTCAGATGTGTAAATGCTATTTCCCGTCAAGTCCCTGAAACAAATGTCTGTACTAGGGGAATCAGGATGTTGCTAAGGTCTGTACCTAATTTTCTCCCTGCTTGGCAATATAACTGGAGTATGCTCTGAGAGCTTGGTGCCCCAATATGGGGTTTTTTTCTTTGTTTTGAGATGACTACCTTCATCACTGACTCTTGTGTCTGCCTCTGGCATTTGAATAAATGATCACAGTAGTTGCAGCTATGAGAAGATGTTGGTGGACCGTTTTAGGTTCTAGCCTCTTGAATGACAGCTACCAGCTCATTTGAGACTTCAGAAAGGGTTGGATTCATGGAGGATTCAAGTCTTTCTGCAGAGATGATTGTTCTTTTCTACAACATATCTAAGATGATTTTTCAAGGTTGTCATAGTAGAGTTAATTAAACTTTAGTACAGAAATAAAATATTTTCAATGTGGTTCATATTCAGAGTACATTTTTACTTTGTCTAGTATCTCCATGACTAATATCCCCTTACTATAAGTCATTGGAGATAACGTTTTTATCTTCCTTGTATTGTGTTCTGTGGGCCAAAGTCAGCATCTCATCCTTACTGTGTTATCATTTGTGGTTTTTATTGGCCAAATATGACTTAGTTGAGTGATTAAAGTTATCTTGGCATAATCTTTGTCGCTTGATTGCTGTTCTCCCCAGGCTGGTGAAACCAGTTTCAAAAGCCACTGAGCCTTGGACAGTTGCTGAGGAGACATGCAGGTTGTTGCACCTGACTCTGTACCTGTCTTTTATCAATCTTGACTTTGTAGACACATTATTGATCCCTCAAAAGCACAGTTGTATAGTATTTCATACTGATACGAGCTTCTTGAAAGCAGCACAGCAGATATCTCATTCATAAACATGAAACTTTAATCATTCCACCAGTTACTTTTGCTTATTGTCCTGGTAAAAGTCTCTTTTCTATAATCATTTACAAATGTACAACATTGGCATAAGCAGTGCAAGAACTTGTAATGTAAGTTAGGAAGGAGGCTTTTCTGTGAGTTCAATGTGATCTGTATTGCGTACAGAAACTCCTACAAAAGGAAAAAGATAATTAAAGAGGAGCCTTTATTTTGTGGTTTGAATAAAACCCCAACTTTTAGCAATTGAATCTATTTGTTTTTAATAAGTTTTGCAGACACTATTGGCACTATTTCACTACTTATTAACTAATAAATCTCATATAAATTGTCATGTTATCACCCATTAATTGTTTTTATGATCTGTAGATAGCACTTCAGTTTATCAAGGCTATGAACACAAGGCTATGAACACAAGAACCAGAAAGTCAGCAAATGTGCATCTAATTAAAACTAGACACTTTTCAATCCCTCTCAGCTTTAAATAGGAAAAGATTACAGAAAGAAGGGGATTAGAGGGAGGGAGGAGAACATCTTTCACTCTCCATGTCATGAAAAAAAGGAAGAGCAACATTTAACAACTCGAATTTTACAGGGATAAATGGTAATGAACTTGCTTATCTATGAAACATTCCCACCTAGTGTTAACTTGTAATGCCTCTCAAAATGGATGCAAGTTGACTATAAAGAACCTTAATTCCTGAGAAGAGGAAAGGCATAATGCCAAAAAGGGCATCAACTTTCTCTTCATTTCCAGTGACAAAGGCAGTGCAGAGATATGATAGAGGCTGTAATTCAGGAGGGTAAACAAAGCCTTTGCTCAGTATTAATTAAAAAGCTTCAGAATGCAAGGAGTCTTAGACATTTACAAAAGGAAACTTTAATTGGATTAACTGCTGAACAAATTTCAAGTTTAGATTCTTTGTTTTTAAGAGGAAGAATAGAGATATGGAAGGCTCATTTGTAATGGGAGCATTACAAGTTAAAACTATGTTAAAAAATGTAATCATATCTTGCCTCTATATAGTATCTTTGGATAAAAGCAGCTTGTATGTGGTCTTGGCTGACCAGTAAGTACTGTACTTAGCTATGGCTTACACTGAATTGTTTGGGGATGTGGGCAAGGGGATTTGATTTTTGTATGGGATCTATTAAAAGCGCAATCCAGAGTTAGTCCTTGTGGTTACCAAAATGACACTGAAAAAAATGTGTATCCTCTAGGATCTGTTTTTCTCTTTTTCCAGAATAAATTTAGCTAAATCTGGGGAAATCTCTACTGTCAAATGAAGTAGATTAATCTTCACTATGAATTTGTAATCATATCTGAGAAAAGGCTTTATTTAATGGGATTAAAGTTCTGTTATTGACATTAGGATTAACGATTTATTTGCATCACAGAATACTTCTTCTGCATAAATATTTATTATAACTTTAAAGAAGCTGCTAACTCGAGATTTAAGTGTGATGAACAGCAACTACAACATTTTTTTTTTTTTCATAACTGAAAGCAATAATGTTTTCCTGTTCTTATTGTTGTACTGCCTCAATTGTCTCTTGGTACGTTTCATTCTACCCTTTATGTCACCACTTTCCATATTTAACTTTTCTACTTATGTATTTCTGCAAAAATAACATCTCTACATTAGTGTTATTTTTAATATTTTTTCCCCTCTAGTTACATAAAAGCAAAAAGTAACTGTAGTAATTTGCAATATTGGGACAGAGGAAGTTTTAAGCCGACATGCTAAAAGAAAATGCTGTGCAGACTCTGCCACACTGTAACAGTATGGGGTTTTCATTATTTTATTCTGTCATGCATCCCAAGTAATAAAGATAATTTCAGGTGCAATAAACAATCTCTCATGCAACCAGAGCTGTGGTTTAGTATATGTAAGAGCTATAAAGATACCTTCTGCTTGAAAGGAAATGTTGTATGGGGGGTATTTTTGTTAACATTTCTTTCTTCTGCATTCACTTTGTCTCATAAATGAATATTGCTTCTTTATGCTACTACTATACTTCTTTTTCTCTTTGCTACTGCAGATAGTAAATTATGCATTATATTTCTGTACAAACTCTGATATTCTTTGTCTTTGTTTTTTTTATTGGTACATATATATTTATGAAAGTAGGGAGAGAAAGAAAGAATGCAGTATGGCAAGTTCCTCCTTATTGAAAAAGGTGATGGAGAGATCAGTCTGACATTGGTAGCTGTTGAGTTTTCAGACACACCTTTGCTGAAACATGTCTTTGCTGAATATGTGCAGGGCTGATTGAAAGCTTTCATTTATGGAGGGAAGGATGACAGTGTTTTAAAATAGGTTTAAAATTTTTCATTCTTCATCTGAGACACCTGCTTTATGCGAGGGATGGAAGTACAGTTTTGGCCAGGTCCCAAAGGAGTTCTTGGAAATATTCTGAATAACATCACTAAAATCAAGGTGATGACTCAAGTTGTAGAGGTGTTGGTGTGTGCTGTCTAGTAAAAAGCCAGAATTAAATCTTCTAATTTAGAGGAAAGAAGTTTCTGAGAACAAGAAGTCATAAGCTTGGGTTGTAACGGAGACCCTTCCTCAAATTGGAGGGGACCATATACTCCAATAGGTGGTGGCTTGCTGAGAAGCAAGGTCGCTGAAAGGGGAAAAAGATCTGTCCTCCTCTGACTTGCATCTGTGAAGGTCTGCTGTCAAAGGAAACACGGATTTTATGCTCATGCCTGGATTTCTGTTGTAAAGTACAGCATCTGTATTGGATCAAACTGAAGAGGAATTACCTGGTTAAGTTAGCACCCAAGCTATGCTACATATGATTTTCAGTATAATCATACACTCTTCTTATTCTCTTTATTCTGTTATGGGACTAGTCAGAGATATTTCAAGAAGTCTCTGACAAAACCAAGCCATGAGCTAGGCATACAGAGGGGTAGTTAATAGCCTGGCAGTTAGGGCTGCAATATGTCATCACTGGATTCCAAATTCCTTATACAAAGAAATCCAAAGAAACTGGAAAAAACTACAGTTCTTTCTGTGGAATCACTTGAACTTCAGTTTCTCCCAACTTAGTTGAGTTTCTTTTTGCAGGGTGACTGACAGCAAGTTAGCAGCAGTCATAGCCTCCTTTAGTTGCCAAAAGCGTCATCTTGAACCTAAGGCACCCATCAGTTGCCATAACTGATAGCTGAATGTGGTATATTTTTAATTTTAAAATATCCAGTTTGAAGACTGAGGAGAATGTTTGATTTAAAAAGTGTCAGAAAGCATTTTGAGCCAGATGGAGGTATCAATTACCTAATTATTCTTGGAAATGAAACTATGTGTGAATATAAGCTGGAATCATTAACATTAAAGGTTACATTTGTAGAGTACTTTCATAAGGCTCCTGTATCACTTGCCTGTCAGTTCAAATATATGCAATGTATCTTTGGTGGGACTCTCATGAAGTGTTATTTGCCATATGTTATTTCTCTGTGGGTGGGGTGAAATAAACCTTTATTTATTATATATGAATGCTTGTCATTGAAACTAACCCTATCCCTTGAGAATTGGGAAACCCTTTCTCAGTTCAGGAGCAGATATGCAAACCCTAAGCCTGCCTCCTGCAGCTGAACTTCTGTAAGGATTAAGCCAATCCATGAAGGATGTGGCATTTCAGAACCATTTTGTGTACTTGAGATGCTCCAGAAGTCAGGAGACACTTGGCAAAAAAAGTGCCTGATGCTCAGATTTCATGTTACCCTGGGAGGCTTCATGGGCTTGGCCAGCATAGCTGAGCGCTGGCAGGCATCATTGGGAGCCGGCTCCTTCCTCTTGCTAAGGCCTAATTAAAATGTTTCTTCTCATAGCCAGAAAATTACAATTTTGTAAGACAACAGGAATTTGTATGCCTGAATACTCTTATTACTTCTCTAGATGCTAAACAACAGCAGGACAGAACACAAGGTGAAACATGAATACTTTCAGACAAGGTTACATCAGTAGTGTTGGTGAAGATTGATGCTGGAGAGCAGTGCAACAATTCTGAAAGCTCTTGCTATTTAGTGGGATGAATTAATCTGACAGTAATGCACATTTTATTCTTCTTAAGTATTTTTTTCCATGGGTTTCCACTCTGAATTCTCAGTAGCTTTTTTGTTTGCTTGCATTAGCCTTTTATGTCAAAGCACTTCCTCATTTGTTACCCAGGGAAATATTAAAAATAGCACAGTTCTAGCAGATGCAGCCATACATTACTGAATCCATAATGCAGGCTTTAAATATAGCCTGGGAGAAGGAATTTATCTCAGTCAGACTATTCTTACTTACAGATGTGATATTAATGATTATTGTGTCTGCAATGTCTCTTAAATTATAAACATTATTGGAGATGAATTAATTTATTATTATTGTAAATTAAATAATTAGAGTACCCTTGTAATGGATATTTGCAGCTGTGCCCACTGGAAGAATACTGCAATGTTCCTTTTATAATTTTAATGCCTTTTAATATTAATTCTTCTTAGTTATAAAGTCCTATATGGTACACCTGTAGAAAGTTACAAAAAGACAATTAATGTCTAACTTTTATTCGTGATAGTTCATTTGCGTGGAAAAAACAAATGACAATGCTCTGCATGGAATGAGAGTTGACGTGTGACTTAGCAGTACAGGTTCTGGTAACTTGTTTTCATTTTGGGGAGAATATATCAGGTTAAAAGTAGTGTTTACTTATTCTAATCGTTTAGCTTCATCTTTTAAACTAAGGTGGTGAGAATATGGTTAGTTCCCCATTAAAAAAAAAAAAAAAAAAAGACAAAACTTATTTTCTCTAAAACAAATGCTATACTAACTACGAACAATTTGCCTTCAGAAAGTGAGCTGAAAATTTACAATGTTAGACACTTGAGTTTGTAAAACTGATGCTGCCCCAAGGGATACACTAAAGGAAGCATATAACTGCTTTCTTTAGAAAACTTTGAAAGACTTCTGTTTTTAGTGATCAGAATGATATTTTTAACACAGAGGAAAGACATACTTTCTTTAATGATTTCAAAAAGACTTATGACAGTTCTTCAGGTGTGTGCCCTAAGAATGTTCTGGTGTTCTGATGGCAGATCTGGCACGGTGTCTTGGTTTGAGACAGGTTTAGGAGGAAAACGCTCTGGAATGAACATCTCCTCTGAAAGAAGACAGGTTTCAGCACTCCCTCACCCACCGATACAGAAGGAATTTCTTGGAGGAAAGTGAAAAAAAATATTTATTTAACAAGCAGAGTGCCCGCAGGACACGGGAGAAAAATGAATAGCTGTTAAGATAATAAATCCCCTCGATGCGGAGAAAGCTGGTGGATTCAGAGTTCCCTCTGTAGCTGGCTCGGCCCCTCCCGAGGTCCGGGCTGGGATGCGGCGTCCCCGCCGGTCCGCGGTGTCAGATGATCTGGTTCTCGAATCACAGCTGGGCCGAACAGTTCCAAAAAGAAGAAGAAGTTACCGAAGGATTTTGGTATGCAGTCCTGGGGAAACTTTGTTCCTCAGCTAACAGGCTGGCTAAAAGCAGGAATAAACTCCCTCGGCTCTGCAGCAGCAAGGAGGCGGGGGTGTGTGTGAGTCCTTGAACACAAACCGCGCTGAAGAATTCTTCCGGCTTCCCTTCCCCGCCCCTTACCTCGGACCCAGCTTAAAGCTGCGGGATCCGTTTCTGGACATAAAGCAGATGATAGGGGAATACAGTATAATCATAAAATCACTCCAAGACACACGGGAAATGGAAGTCTGCAAAAAAAAGTTGTAAATTGTAAAGAGGAGCAACTGTGGATAATGTAACCATATCCTTAAATAAAGCAAATGCAAAAAAAAAGGAATGTTGTATCTCTTCATCATTCAGAATATCCAAGGGTATGAAGAGGTGGGATTACTGGGATTAAGGCTATTGGAAAATAATTTGCAGACCCTGTGCATCAAGCAGTGTCTCTCTTCAACCAAATTTTTTTATGTTAAGCAACACAGTATAATCAGAGAAGAGTCAGGGATAGGTAAAATGATGCCAGATTTATTTTAAGGCAGAATGTGGAGCAAGATAGTTGCATTAATGTTAGGAGTGTCTCTTGAGGGGCTCTCTGTTAAACAGCAGCCTGCAGTTTAAAAACAAAAAAAAAATTGGGGCGGGGGGGGTGCTGGGGCAGGGAGAAAGTTGGTGCTGATCAAGACCTAAAACATCACAGAGTGGCTTACCAAAATGGAGCAGTACAAGTTCTTGGATGGAAAGAAGGATGGGAATGTATAGCCATAAGGAAAGGTTTTATTTGGTGCCAGGGTATCAGGAGGAGAGAGAGTCATGAGGGCCTTTGGAATGGGGCCAACAGAGTTTTTGTAATTCGTATCTTCCAATCCTTGATTTATGATTTGCTTATTGAAAGATGTAATTCACCTCTAAGAAAGACGAAATGAAATTAAATAACAACCTGTCGGTGACTGCGACACGGACTTTGCCGGGTCCGATGAGGACTGTCCAGCCCTCATGTCCTCTGTGGCTCACCTACAGCTCCAGTCCCTGATGCAGGGCACCATTCGTAACGATTGGGACACGGACCCAGACCGGCAGGGAATCTGAATCGTTTATTCAAAGAAACGAGCTGGTTTTACACACTTCTTCAAGGCACAGCATTTCCTTACATGGCAATACTCACTACGTGACCTACCCCATGCTGCCACATCAGCAACACTTTCTGAATGTCCTTCTATGGGGTGATCAAATGCTGTTCACCCATCTGTCAGCTTCTGTCAGCTTCTTTCCATAGGGGTCTGCAGCGTGACACCTCCTCCCCCTAGAGTTTGGCAGAGACAAGCTTCTCTGTGCCGCCATGTGCTCCTTTGTGCTGCCATGTGCTTCTTTGTCCCACAGCCTGTAACTCAACTCCATCCCATCTCTTCCCACAACAACCCAAACTGAAAATGGGAAAAATGAGACAAGACATGGTCAGTTCAAGTCTCTGGAAGGTTTAGATGGCAAAGCTTGGATTAGTAGTGTCAGTATTTCATGTTGAAGCTGTTCTGCATGTTTCATCTTCCCATGAAGACCACAGCTCATGTGAATAAAATTACATAAAAGCTTTACTCTTTGTTAGTTTGGTTTTGTTTTCTGATTTGTTGAAATAAAGATAACAAGGGAATGTGTAGCATTCTCCAATTTTGACTCTTTGGTAAAATAGAGCCTAATTAGATCGAATATATGTTTCAAGAAAGCTGATCCATGAAGGAAACAGGGCAGACTTGCTAGTAAGGTTTGTTTGGGTTTTGTGACCACTGGTGAGGAAAATTCTTCACAGCAGCAGGAGAACAAAAAAAAGCTACAACCCACCAAGATCATTGCCTTGTGCTGTGATCCTACCAGGTCTCATGACACTGCTGTTGTTGGAGATATAAAAGGTTTTAGATACTTGTGTATCAGAAGATGCTTGTTCTTAGCATGTACTGAGGAAAAGGCCCACTCTTTAATCTATAGTCAAGAACCTGAAAAGGCATTAAACAACTCTAGATAACTTCTTCTGAATCTGGCACAGACTTGGGGCTCACATCATCTTAGGGCCTCAGGCAGTGCCAGCAGTATTCTAGTGCAATTATTGCTTTTAATGAGAACTGACAGAATCCTTTGTCAAAGCCAAATTTTGGGGACAACATAACTATGCATTTTCATGTGGAAGGTTTGGGCCAGGTCCTTGCCTTAAGCTACGGGAACCCCATGCAGCTTGGTTAGTATAATATGTAAATCAACAGCATAGTCTTTGTTGAAGCTCTCAAAAATATCCAGCTCCTTTTTCCAAATTAGATGACCTATAAAACTTGTGAATCCCAAAGAGAGTGAAGGTCTGAAGACTCCTGGTAGTCACAGTACGAAAAATGAAAGACCTTTGTGTTAACAGAGCTTGACAGGGGAGGCTGGGCAACCCTCAGCATCTACCTGGGAAGCAAGGACAAGCAACTATAGTGTGGTGGAAAAATATATTTTTAGAGAAAAAAAAAATTAATAACGTATATATCTCCCTAAGATAAACCAAAACTGAAAAGGGAGAAAGCCCGATCACTGATAACCAGCTCTAGGCAAGGACTCCAGTGTAATGACAACTTATAACCCTGCCCTTGCTAGTCCTTCCTGAGAGAAAATTGGTGCTGTTTGTCACAGGACCCAGGTGGGCACTGCTAGGGTGACCAGTGGAAGAAGTAAAGATTTGAAAGTATTTTAACTGTATTATAGTTTTTTTGTTTTGTACTGGACAATTCAAGCTATTCAGCAGTTAAAACATTAGGTAAGGTAACTGAAGACTTTTATGAAGTGGTGCTTTCTTTTACGCATACCAGCATTTTGTAACAGTTCTATTAAGATCTGTATTTTTTACCAATAATTTCATTTTGAGATGCTGTGTAGTATTAGTACCATTAACTGAGCTTTCAGTTAGATAAAATTAGTTAGTAATAATTTGTCCTGTAACTGGATCACTATTAGCTTTACTGGTCACACAGCATGCATGTGACAGGGAACAAACTCTGCCCCTGTCATGCAATTACAAGAATGAAATTATATTCTGTGATCTGATATACTTGTCAGATCATAGGCCTTGATCACTTTAAGTCGCTTTGCCCTGCACGTTATTGCTCTGCATTTTTGGCTTTGTGAATATCACTTTCTAATGGACCAGTGGTGAACATCTAAGACTGCTATACAGAGCTCCCTGTGAACAATACACATACCTGCAAACTTTTAAACGTCCTTTTGAGCCAAAGAAATCTGTCAGCCACAATGAAGCTGAGTGTCTTAATTTCTCAGGCAGACAATCTGTCAACTGTGAAACTGAGTTTCTTGATGCAGCCTGTGAGCTCAAACACTCTGTGCTTGTACATTGTAACACCCAGTTGGTGACTGCCCCTTTAGTGCTGGCAAGTACTTAAGAGATTTTTGTGCTGGTCTCCAGAAAGAAGCATTTTTGCTCAGGTCAGCTCCTTTTGTCTTTCCCAGGACAGAGTGGCATGGAGCCAGGTCACAACTTCAGGGGAATCTGCTCACTGCATAAGCAAATCGCTTTGGTTTGCTAGTGTTACTATATCTCCCTGCTCCCTTTCTTTTAATGGCTTTATATTTTACAGCTTCCATTTCTTTCCCCCAAAATTTAAAAGTGTTGCAGATACACAGAATCAATTGAGTGAAAGGACAAATGGAAAGAAGCAAAGGTGATAAATTTGTTTGTGCTGCTTTACTCCTATGTGAAGGGTTTTGTTACTAGCTAAAAAAAATAACCCATTCTTGTGGAATACCACGGTATCTTAATGAAAATCATTTCAGATAAGCATGATTCTCTTAGCTGCTAGCTACTTAAATGTTAGATGTCAGATCTAGTCTTTGCCATCTTTATTCCTAAATAAGTGCACTTTGAGTTAAGCTCTATAAGTAAGAATTAATCTAGAAATACGTCACTGGCATTATAATCTTGAAAAAGCCTAAATTCTAACATGCAAATAACCCAAAGCTGATGAAAAATTTGCAAAAATGAACAGTTATGAAGTGTTACTTGTGTAAGAGAGCACAGAAACTGCCCATAACTGTTAGTTGGAGCTGTCTGTGAAGTGCCTGTAAGACTGCAATAAAACCACTGCTGTGCTTTATTACTATTTCTTTGGCAGGTAGTCATGAGCATACTAAAGGTCATTTGCCTATATTTCTTCTTATGAAAAACCTTTTCTCTCAAGAAGTGATCAGAAAACTTGTTGTTTTGGTTTTTTAATTGTTTTTTAACTAAATCTGGGCATGGGAATGGAGATATTTTATCAATAATATACCAATATTACATACTTTTTTTCTCTGTGTAGACACTCTCTTGTCTTGCATCAAAGTTTCTGAGGGTATCTGAACTAGGACTGGATTGGAAAAGAAGATGCATCTGACATACTGGACGAGAATTCCCTTTGCGAGCTGTTTCCTTGCAAACACAGAGCTGTAATATGTTCACTCACTCAAGTCACTGCTTTTTCCATGTAGCTGTTGATGCCTCAACAATGCAGTTCAATTATTTATTTTAAAAAAGAACTTGGGAAGACTACTTCAAAAACTTTTTTGAAAAGACTGTATTAATCAAAACCACTTTGGGGTTAAAAAACCCTTCAAGTGTTACTGGAATTACATGTTATTTTCTTTGATAGGGAATTTTTTAGTTTTGCTAATTCCTTTTATAGTGAGAAAGGAAAATGTAACATTGAGCTAAATAACTTGAAGAACATGCTAATGAAGGAACAATAATTTTGAAATTAACCCTTAGAAAAAATAATGCAATCTATGAGGTTAAATGAAGCCTTATTAAATTAAAGAGATGCATGAATGCAGGTACAGCAGTTGCCCCGTGGCCCATGCTGACAGCTGGTGATACAAAGAGGTTATTTGGATTATATGTGCATCAGTAGCTTTGATTTATGGCACTTCCTTACCTCTCAGAAACCTGATGGGTTTCTGAAAGAAAAATAAGCTTGTGGCTCTCATACCTGATACCTATCTTTACATTATCCCCTATAGAGATGAATTTGCAGAAGAACAGAGGCTCACAACATCTATTGAGAGAAAAAATATCCATAGCTACCTAATTAAAAAGGAGATTTTAAAAATAATTAGTTGATTCTAGCAACATATAAACTGCAAAGTGATAGGTATTTAGTAGTTAGTGGTATTTGCTTTAAGTCACTCAATTTTTCCTAAAAATTTTTCTTTCAAAGATACAATCCCAAATGTCAATATTGTGGTACTGATATGACAGCAAGTGCATGTGAGAACTGTTCAAGAGGAGGGATTTCTTTCTCTCTTGCTCATGAGCACTGAGTATTTTCAAATCCATTTCCCTCCAGACTAGCTGAGTTCTGGGGTGGCTGCTTGATGCCTCTGGTCTGTCAGATCATCACTGCTCCTGATTTGCTTTGAGTCTCATTTATTTTGTCCTAGAAAGAAACTTAATTCTTAAGTGGTGGGGGGAAGAAAAATGTAAACTACATCTTCAGTTCTTAAGAAGTTTCATCTTTCAACATTTATGGCCAGCGATGATATCAAAGCAGGGCCAGCAGTACTAAGAAAAGTGTGATGTTGTCTAATTCAGTGACGCAGGTTCTACTTATATTTGCAGGGGGAAAAAGCTTTCTGCTTTCTTGCCATGTCACTGTTCACGTGCTGTCCCATATTCTTTTTCAAACCTTTGAAAAAAAAGTGTCTCTACAGTTTCTTTTTGTAAATGCTGGTTTAACTCTACTTACCTGCCTGCGACACCAGATAAGACAACAGTGCTGAACAGAAAGGTCTTGTTTAATGGATAGGTGAATTAGGAATTTATGAATAAAAACTTGGAAACAAAAGTTTTAAATATTGTAATAGACGCTATTTTATGGACAATCTATCTCTATGTCTTTAGAGTTAAATGAAACCTAAAAACCTAAAACTATTATTATTTGGAGGGGTTTTCTTGGTTTGTTTTTTTTTTTAATAGCATGAGTATTTTAAAGCAGCTTCTGTGTTTTGGAATAGTGTTCATTTTTTAAAATTTTTATTTGTATACCCTTAATAATATACCATGGAGTTTGGTTTGATTTTTCCCTTTTTCTATTCCCTGTGGGCACACATTTAGCTACGAGGAAACTGTCTTTAAAAGTAGAATGAAGACTTGAACTGGATGATGATATTATTTATTTTTAATTATTAACACTATTAACAAGTTCAAATACTGAAACAAGTTCAGACACTGAAAAGGGTTGAAGGCCACGAGGACAGTGGAGATTGATTAAGGCCTGGCATTCCCTAATGCAGTAAGGCAGGCTCCCCTAGCGGCAAGTGGAAGAAAATTAAGATTTCATCAAACATAGCATAAAACTAAAGTAAATGAGAACAAAAAGAATAAATCTACATGGAAAGGCAGTGCTGCCTCTTCACAGGCAGCTGTGTTTATTAATTAGTAGTCTATCATTTGCACTAAATTTCAATCAATAGCCTTACCTCTGACATTTCATTTACTTAGTTATTAAAGTGATGTGATTCATCAGACTTGTGATGCCCTTTTATGTGTCAGGCTACACAGGAAGTGTAGGCTGCAGGGTGGGCTGCCACTCCAGTGTTTAACAGGATAAATTTGGCAGAAATCTTCACTTTCATTTAGTGATTCACGTGGTGCCAACAATAGCAACATATGTATAGAATATTAAATACTGAGCAGCAGTAATGGCAGCAAAAGCAAGTGGAGTACCCACATGGTGCCAGGGCAGAGTTACTTTCTTAGTTAATATGAATGCAGCATGGCACTAATATCTTTCTGTGTTACACAGTTATCTAAACCCCTCCAATGTAAACACTAACCATGACTAACGAACATGAACTTGGCAGAACAGTCTCACCCAATGTGAATTTTGAGGACTTGCACTGGGATCTAGGGCAGTGTTGTGCTATGCTTTAGTATTGTGATGGCATCATTCTAGCATGGGAATTAATTTTAGGGAAATAATAATAGATGTGTACTGAGAAAGAAGCTTTAACCTGGCATTGTAGCAAATTTAAATGTAATATCACACACATCAATACAGTGTGATTCCTTTACAACAGAATGAGGAAAATGGTGGTTTCTTCTCAGTTATTGTTTGGAAAAAGTAGATCAGTAAGATCCAGGAGTTGGACATGATGATCCTGATAGGTCCTTTCCACCTCTGCATTTTTTGTGATTCCTTAATTCTTTTAATTGAATATCGAGCTTCACAATGTAGTTGCAATTCCCTCAAAACAGCACAGATGGAAGATGACTTCTTTCTTTTCCCTCAGCATCAGCAGCTTGTTTTCCTTCCAAGAATCTTTTCTCTAAAATTTACTGAGAGAATTGAAAACAAATTTTCATTTTTTGTAAAATGTATTCTAATGGATACAGAGTAAGAAATTGAAAGGCAAAATCAAGAGTTTAAGTAGTAGGAATAGGCTGCTATTTTGTTTTGTTTTTTAGAGAATCTTTAGCTGTTTCCTTGTTATTCCATGTAGTGTTTATTTTGAATGAGTACAAAGAGTTGAAAGAAAAATAAATCCACTATGCACTAAGACATGCCTTACATATCAAGCCATTACAGGAAACTTTCTCTACCTTTACTTTACTCAGATGAAGGAAATGAGACCCATTAGTTTGACAGTGCTGCTGGAATTGGATCTAATACTCATTTGGGATTGGTTTCTGGGCCTGTAACCATAGGTAGGAAAACTGGAGTAATATGTGTAGGAATAGTCAACAATCTTGCTGCTGGTCAGCGTTGAGTTTCATCCTGCAAAATGTATTTCTTGTTCTCTCTGCCTTTTCTTTTCTTGTTTTCCTTGCTCTGTAGACCCAATTAGAAGAGCTGTAGCACCCCCTTATTATTTTGAGGATTTTACAGCAATTTTCCTTCAGAAAATGGTTTTGGATGTTTAAACTTAGAGGCAAAGGGATTTTACTGAATTCTCTAAAAAAAACCACCAACAAATCAGGATGAATATAGGAGGTCATAGGAAGAGCTATCTTACCTCTATTTCTCCTGCCCCATTATTCTTTGACTTAGTTTTTGTAATACTCATCATTGTGTCAAAAACCATCAAGACTTTGTAAATCCTTGTCGTAGTTAGCACACGTGTACATGTACATGTGTCTACTTTGTCACTGTGGACATCCTTGAAAATGCATAATCCTGCAATGCTTTGATTATTTTAACAGAATTGTAGGGATGTAATGAAAGCTCTCGTTGCTTTTTCCTGAACTAATGCTATGCATCTTCAGGGCTGATTTTTGGCAAAATATTTGGAGTAAAAATTATTTTGAGACTTTTGCCCTTTTTCTTCTCAATGCATATCTGACTGTAAAATTCACTGATAAAAATCTTGAAATTTAGCAACTTTTATAATTTCATATGCTGTGTGCAAAGCTCTACATGAAAATAGTTGGGTCTTTTTACACCTGTGCCTGACTCTTGTCACACTGAAATGTAATCCAGGGGAGATTTTGATACCATAGGAAGAGAAACTAAAGCATTTAGTTATCTTTCAAATGCCTAATCGTTCCTACTTTGCTGGGAATAAATGTCCCCATAAAAATTCCTTCTTTTTGTGTTTAATTTATTTTTTGATAGTTAATTACCTGTTAACATTTGTTTCCACCAGGACCTTACAATCTGAATAAAAGTGAGTAATGCTTTCTGCATTGGAATCTCTTTTCCTTTTGTTCTCTTCCTCCTGAACTTCTTGCTTTGAAAGCTTCCTGTAACAATGTCTGTACTATGGAAGAGTTGTGTTTATTTTATTTCCTATTCAGATGTGTTTCTTTGTCTTACCCCTTGATAAAAAGGGAATCTTTTTTTCTTCATTTACTTTTCCCTATAATATTAATAATATTCAAATATGAATCACATTCTTGTGTGGAAAACAGAAAGCTTATTCATTAATCTCTTAGTGACAGCCTGTTCTCAAAGTTGCAGACAGGAATGCCTTGCTTTCTAGTATTTTTTTTTTTTTTCCTTCCAGAAATTATCATTTTATAGATACATAACAAAGCTCATCTTTCAGGTGAGTTTTATTTGTGGTACAGAGCTTATGAAGAAGTGTCTGCTTTGTTGGGGCTTTTTTGTTTTTCTTTTATCATGTTGTTTTTCAGCATTTTCATTCTTTTGGTACTTTGCTTCACTTTGGATTAAAGTTGCTGATTCCAGTAAGAGATATAACTCTATTCTTGTTTTTTTGCCCCCAACAATTTAACATAAAAGCAAAGAGCTGAGGTGTGTTTTTTCACTGCATCTTGTGAATATTGAACATAGAAAAAGCAGATTTAGATAGTCATAAATTATGTCCAGCTGTGGACACAGGTTTTTAAAGGGGAATTTGGGAGGTGAGGCTGTGGAAGACCAGTCATTGTGTTCACTTGCTTTTGTGCATTTAGTCCTCCTGTTCTAATTGTTTTAATGCACAGTTCTCATTAGCTAATTTTGAATATCAGAAGAGAGTTCAAGAACAGTTCTGCTCAGCTTCTGCTTGATCAGTTTATTACACACACCCTCCTATAAAAATTATTGGGGATTTCACACACATGTTATTTTAGGCTTTAAGGACTAAGATACTTTGAAACCTGCTTTCTTTTTAAAATGTTAGTGAACTAGACAGGGACAGGGTTGCTGTTCTGAACTTGCCAATGTGAATTCCTTCACAATGGCATGTCCCTGATCTGCAGCATAGGAAGGCAAAGAAACCAGCTTGCTCAGACCGGCATGTTTCTGCAGAAACTGTCAGCAGGAGACAAAATTAGTGGTAAGTGTGACAAGACACCCCTTAAAATGTGGCTGAAGCCAGAAAATTACTCCATTATGCCACGAAGATCAAGGTGCTTATGTCAGTGTTGGCCATGTTTTTTGCAGATTGTATCCTGTTCTCCTATGTCTGCTAAAAAAAGGAAGTGTTACACACTCCATCATTTCTTCATCCATTTAATTTATCATTTATGAATTTTGAACTGGTTTAAGACTGTAATATGTGGTGGATTCTTCAGAGCTTCCCAGACTGTCTGCCTTGGTGGAATAAATCACTGCTTATATTTAAACTTTTTTTCTCAGATCTTATTCTCCAATTGAAGCAAGTAACTGCTGACAGAAGGTACAACGGACATGAAAAAACTCTTCCATCAGTCCCTTAAGATTTAAGGAAGATATAACTGCCTTTCACTCCTTTTCAGAGCTAAGCAAGCCTCTTTTACTCAGTCACCCCACAAAGACCATATTTTCTGCATCTCCTTTGTACTCAGTGTTCTGTCCTGAATTGTCATTCTCATGTTTCACCTCTCCCTTGAGGCATGATGTCCACAGTGAGATACAGCAGCATTGTTCAGACTTTGCCAGTTCTGAGGGGCAGGGAAATGGTTATAATCTTCCTGTTCATGTATTCCAGTCGGATCTGGTTTCATATCTGATAAGATGAAAATCCTAATTTCTACGTCACCTGTGATACTTTTGCTTTCTGGCCAGCTGGCATTAACCTGTTCTTCCCCAACTTATGTTTGTGCTCCTGATTAATCCTGCTAATATATATATATATAACTTTATACCTGCCTTGTTTCTTAGATAATTTCTTCAGTTAGATACTGACAGTCTTTCCCTCCAAATAATTTGCTAAAAGCTTGCTTTATAACACCTCTCTATTAATAGAAATCTTTTTCCTTTTATTATCTTTGTTATTGGTGATGGTATTGCATATCCCTTAAGTAAGGGAAAACCCTTGAACTTCATTTAGAATATATGTCCACACTAACTACCCATATAGAGGTGTATGTACACTTCTAACCCTTTTTCTTGTTTTCTGCTGCGGTTTTCCCAGGATACTTATGAGAATACGACGTGAGTTGTCAAAGTTGTACTGAGGTCTTGATTTAAAGCTTTTTTCTACTACTTGTAGAAAGGAAGACAAAAGATATACTGTCATACATAGAAAAATATTCTTTTTCTAGGATTTGTTCTTGACAAATGCTGTTTGTCTGCTGTCATCTTGCTTGTTGAGAACTTGAAAATTATTTGAATAGTTGCCACTATTTTTCTACTAATTGAGGGTGAAATTGCTATATCGTTATCCTGATCATTCCTGTCCTCCATTTTTTTTGTTTGTTTGTTTGGTGGTTTTTTTGTTTCGTTGGACTTTTTTCCTTTAAAAGCAACAGGTTGGTCTTTTTTTGAGATAGATATTCACCTTTTATCCTCATCTGGTCACAGGGTTGAAGTTAAAATTAGAACTTCATTAAATAAAATTTTAACACTTAGCATAGCTTACAGTTATCTACAATTCCTCATAGTTAGTGCAGTAGCTTATTGTTAAATGTTTTTAGTAATTATAGCTTTCAATTAAAGAGAATTTCTAGTAATTAGTGTAGCTTTCTTCCAGTGCCTTTAGTTACCTAGACTTTTAGTCATGTGGACCCTTTGCAGACTGGGTCAAATTCTTAATAATTAGTGCATGATAGGCTAATCTAAAGTCAGAGTTTGCCTAAAAGAACATGAGTCTTCCTTGGAGAAAAAGATGATGCAGGAGGCATCCCTGACCACCAGGAGATCACAAATTTTGCTATCCAGCAGCAGTTCTGATCCAAGTCCCCAGGACTTGCAGCTGTTTGATGCTACAGACTATCTCCTGTGCTGTTACGCTTCCCTGTTCCATAACAGGTGTCACCAGATCCTGGCAAGAGCGTTCTGTGGGCAAAGAGTCTTATTGCAGTGATGACAGGGTTTGTCTGTTCTGTAACAGGGGTCATCACATCTTGGTAACAGCAACAGTGGTGATAAGGGGAAGGCATAAGTGGCTGACACCTGATCAGCATGGTTATGTATCATGGCCATTTGCCTTAGGAAAGGGTGTTGGTTGTGTTAACCTTATTGCCAGGGCAGAGATGCCATAAACTTTGTGAGGCTCTAAAAAGAAAAGGAGCTAGAGCCAGGAGAAAGCCACAGAAGATCTGCTAACTGCAGTCCTTCAGTAAATTTATTCCTAAATACATTTAGCAGTCACTACTATGTCCCAGCTTGTACCAACTGCTTCAGGAGTTGGAGGTGCTCACAAGTATGAGTGTCATGTGCAGAATGCTATAATTTTTTTTAATACCACCTGTCCACAGGAAAAACTAAATGATAACACAGGGGTTTTTCGTCTACTAAAACCAAAGCTATTTGTTCACCACTATCTATCATCCTGCTAGAGTAACATCTTCATCACGTCCAGTTCTTAGAATGTGTATCTGTCTCAAAGGGCTTGTGGTGGTCTAACCAGAAAGATAAAAATGCTGCCCTTTATATAACGACAATATACAAAGCCATGTAAGTTATTAATAAAATATTTATTTAGTGCTTTAAGATCTAAATGACTAATGGTCTTAAAGCATGCTTTCCATGTGAGAGCAATAACTGAATAATCTGGACATAAAGTTGGGAAGAGAGATACTTCTGACAGGATTTCTTAGAAAGGGTAGTAAGCCTGCATGGTCATCTTCCAGATTGCTGCAGAAAACAGACAATATTTAAATTACTATTGGCAACACCTACAAATGAAACAAAATTACTGGTATTATGCTAAATCATGAGTTTTCTTTCGGGGAAAAAATATGTATATTTCTAGCCAAATGAATCATACGTTTTGTAGGAACACAGTGGTGTTATCATAGGATGTGGGATTATCAAAAAGGCAGTGGTTCTGGAAAGATTCTGTGTATTGTACCATATAGTCAGGTCAGTCTGAGCTCCTAGTGGATGAAGTTAAAATTACTACAGTCCCTTAATACTGTAGTCTGAGGAAGGTGATGTGAAGATATGGTGCAGTGTTTTAACTTATGGAGTAACTACTGACTGAAACCAGAAAAAAAAGATGAAATAAAGTGAGAAAAAGGATGCATATTTTTCATAATAGCTATGACTTGCAACTGTATGAAGAACTTTGTTTAGGTCTAACATCATAAATAGCTGGTTTTTTTCCAAAATCTATAGTATGCAAGTTATTGAAGGTAGAAGAATGTAGAAGCTGAATGAAATGTTAAGTATGGATATCGAATCACCTGTTAGGCCTTCAATAAGCTAATTAAATATTTAATAAGAAGCAATAAAACAATTAAAATAGGTAAGGTATAAGCATAAAATATCTGGTGATTAGAAACAAAAAAAGCCATTAAAATGGCTAGAAAGATATATTAATATCATTTTTATATATCCGGAAAGGTGCTGTATTTTACATAAATTTAGTACGAAAATGTAGTTCTCTCCTGAGAACTACAGGGAAGAATAAATGACTGCAGTGAAATTCAATTTCATTGTATGAAAAGTGGCAGTCTGGCCATTCTATGTTTCCCTCAATGGCAATGGTAGATGACATTTTGTGTAAGGTATTATATTTACTCATGATTTTAATTTTATGATATTAAAACATAGGTGCATAAATATAATAAGACAGATGAAATAGTGGAATGAATATATTGTAAATAAAAGTATATTCTATTGATAATAACATCCAAGGAGAATAGAGAGAATCTGAAATTGAAAGTCCCATTTATTTAAATGGTCTTCAGACCCCAACTACCTCTGGTCTCGAAGGAGAGAGGATAATTAATCAGTCCCAGGAAATATGAAGTACTATTTCTAGAATTTTTAGCTGCATTCACTTCTGTCTTTCCAATATTCTTGTCTTATCTAATACGTGTCGTCCTTGGTATAGATGCTGTGAATCATATTCTACTTCCCAAATTCACTTAAAATAGAAGAATGGGCATTATTTCTTGCTTTATTACAGAAATTACTGAGCTCCATAATTAGTCTCATTATGTTGTTGTGCTTTATGCTATATAACACATTTACATGATGCAGATGCTATTTCATAACAGGGATTTTCTCACATGATTACTCAGAATAACCATAGACCTAAATCCCAAGTGTCAGCAAAAATCTGCTTAATAACCTATTTAAGGGATTGTCTCTTTCCCAAAGATTAGCCTGTGCACATGTCTTTTCAAGTAGTGGTCCCAGTAAGTAAACACTTACTCTGCTTATTTTCAATCACACGGTAACCTCCAACCATATGGGATTCTTGTGCAAGAAATTATTTAAGATTAGACTTCCAGGATGACTTTTTAGTAAGTGGAGTGCTAAAGGCTATGATTTTGAGGCACTGGTACACAAAGACACAGATTCCTTTTCGAGGATGTTTTAGGTGGAGACAAGACACTTGTCAATAAACACCAGGATGATACGTCTAGAAACTTTTTGCTTCAAGAAGATGCTTGAATATCAAGTAACAAAAAAGTTACATATTGGAAGGAACGTTCTCCCTTTGTTTTTTTATTCACTCTGGAAACATCCCACTGGTGTGCATGTAGCAATGCTGCTTGGAAAACCTTTTGCTGGATACCGTATTTCCCTGTGGCTTTGACACTATGACTAAAGACATGAGCTGATGGCTGACAAAACTTGTGCTACTGAGGCCAGAAAAATTCCAGCAGCAAGCTTCACTTGGCCTGCTCTGAGCTGCCTCCAGGGGTACCTGGGCTAGAAAGCCTTTGCTAAGTAGGAGACTGTAGGTTGGATCACCTTTTTCCGTGTACCCATTGCACAACAACAAGGATGAGACTAGTCATGGAACTGGAATTACACGAGCAGTCTCACCCTGGGAAAGCAGAGGGAACGTGAATTTAGCTCACAAAAGTGCCAATAAGAGGCTTTGTGTCTTGTCCTGATGGGAAGGTTTAATATATGTCACTGAAGTTTGGGTCCTGGCTCTGAAATAAGCCGCAAGGCTATTTGAACTCATGCTCTTCGTCGTTTGATGGAGAATAAAAGATGCCGTTGACCGGCACTGTTGTGTAAATAGTCTGTGCTTATGTCAGGTCTGCCCCCCCAAAATACATAACAGCTTGTTTTATAGTGATTACAACATTATTTTTCATACAAGGGTAATTTGGCTAAACATTTCTACACTTTAGGGCGTAGTCTTAGCTCAGTCTATGAAACAATGCTCTTCTCACAAATATTTGCACACCTCAATTGAACAGTAAATAAGTAGTCTTCTGGAAAAATGTAACTAATTTTTTTGGTTTTCATTGGAGATTTTAATTTGATCTTACCAAACACTACGTGGATATGAAGGAATATGTTTCCAATCAGAATAGGTGTTCATTGACCTTTAAGATCAGGCAAAACAGAGCCAAAGAAGATTACTCCTGGTGAATTTAAACACCTATTAATTCACTTTTCCCAGAAGTAATTACTTTATGGGTTGAAAATTTCTACTAACTTTGTGAAGGAGTCCATATTTATTTCCAATAGGAAATGATATGTCTGTTACTATGACTTTGGATACAAGTAGTGGGAGAGGGGATTTAAAAACGACAACTCCTCTTGCCTTCCTTTCCTATGTCAATAGCTTATGATAGATGCGTGGGGATTAAAATGAAACAGCTCTAGAAGAATAGCAGTCAGAAAAGCAGTACCTTCCCATTCAATGACCTTTACAATTTAAAGGATGAAAAGATACATTATGCACAAACATTTTGTTATCCTCAGGAACAAAGTGCTCGTAACTGAACCCTGGATGGTGCAGCCTGAATACAAATGAACATTCTAATTGAGCTGGTTTGATCTTTCTTAAACTATAGTCCAAGTCAATAATATAGTGTTACTGAAAGAAGCAGTCCTCTCATTAGAGGTGGCATAGCATGACAGAGAGCATCCCACCGTGGCATCTATTCTGTCATCGATTATGCGCTGCTAATCAGTGAACCGTGGCACTAAAATCAAAGGTCTTCCTTCTGCTGTCAGCTTCTTATTTGCCAGGTTTTTTTAGGCTCATTTCTTAAATGAAATCAAAATTTCACCAAGAGAAAACACAATCTTATGCTCATGCTATTTTAGTACGTTTTGTTTCTTTTGGGACTTTTGTCTGTTTCTTTTTTTTTTT
>VZTE01003434.1:1123298-1146459 GCA_013397775.1 Eulacestoma nigropectus | reverse complement strand
TTTTTTTTTTTTTTTTTTTTTGGTTGGAGGGTTGGTTGTTTTTTTTTTTCCTTAGGAGAAGAATGAAAAATAAATCACAAGTGATTGTTATAGTAGTGTTGCTTGATATGACATAGTCATAAGATGGTATAAAATTCAGTGTAGAATAAAATAGAATTACTTTCTCTGATATGATCAGGAAGGGTAAAGAAGAAAAATGACACTTTTTTAGTACTGTGGGCTTAAAAAAATCCTTATTTCCTTCTTCAAAACATTGCATTAGAAATCCCTTTCAACTGGCAAACTGACTGCTTTTGTGTGAGAAATGCAGATAACAGTTCTGACTGAAAATTGAAATTGAGATTGTATTCATGAAGTCATTCCTTATAGTCATTCTGAAAGCAAGATTTGTGGCATGTGTTGATTGCTAAAGCACATGACACCAAGGTGTCCCGCATTGCATTTGCTGGCTTGATTTCTGTTGTGTAAAATCCCCATTTATAAGGCATGTTTTTGACCACAGATCCCTGTACCTGAGAGCTGTTCTCCATCCCATTGAACAGAATCTATGAAGTGACAGAGGTGCTTGAAGTGATTCCTCTGAAATACAGAAGAGAGAGAAATGACTGCTAGTACAATTTTCATGATACTCTTTTTTCATTATTTAGCTACCTTTAGTATGTTGTGTATGTTTAGTTTCCTTGACCTTTGGGAATAAGGAAGACTACTTGGTTTGTTGTTTTTTTCCCCACATACCATGTGGTGCTGATAAAATAATCTATCTAAATTTCTGCAAAAAATTAATGTGTCTGATAAGCTTTCCTCCTCCTCCTTAATTATTTATAAGGCAAAGTAAATAAAATTCCTCCTCCTTTCCTCTCCTAACCTGTAATGGTGATGTGCTCTGCTGAGCAGCTACTGTGTTTTACTCCTTCCATGGCTCTGCTTTGCTGAGGACAGTGAGGTTGCTTATGTATAAATAACATGCATGATCATTTAGTAGAGACTGGGATTTTGGATTAAAGCTGACTTATAAATGCAGGTTTGTTATCAACAGGCAACACATTTTAAAAGGTAGTGATGTGCCAAATCAGAACATAGTTTTAATTTAAATAAACCTTACTAAAGAGTTCTGACATGTTAATTCAAAGTTGAAATGAAGTTCTGGTGCTTTAGAAGCTTTTTATAACAAGCAAATTCAGTGTTTCTAGAGAATATCTTCCTTTGGACTACAGCTGAAATTAGGCCACATGCTTTTCTTCCTCTCCACCTCCAATAAATGTTGCAGAAATGGTAAAATGGGATTAAAGTAAACTGTGGGTGTTTTCTTGTTGTTGTTTTGTTTTTTGTTTTCCCTATTCTGAATTTTATATAGTTGAGTGAAACTGGAGAAGGTGGTTTTTGCTTGCCAGAGCTTTAAGTATCCAAGTGGATGACTTTTTGGCTCAAATATCCTACTAAGAATAGAAGATTCTGAAATCAGAAGCAATTTCTTGACTTGTTGAAATTTTCAAGTTGCCCACTTTGATTTTAGACTGTTTTCTATCCCACTGCTTTTTTTTTTTTCCTAGGGAATATTTACTTGCTTAAACTTAGTTCATAAGAATCTTATTAAACCTGGATTCTAGTTAATGTTTCTATAACATACTGCATAAATTAAACATTGATCCTGGTCATGCTTTATTGCTCTTGGTTGCAATAGTAGTAGAAAGGATAACTACAAAGGAAGCATATTACACCTTATTAAAAAGGTACAATTTTTACCAGTTTTGGATTGTAATTATACTTAAATCAGGCTAAATCTTAATCTCATTTACTTTTCAACTTGTTTTGTTTGTAGTGTGTTCCAGTTCATCCTTGTTTCCTCCCTTTATTTGAAGACTTGTTGGCAGCAAAAAAGTGGAATTAGCTCATTCTTCTGTGGATGCAGAGATTAAAATACTGTTTATTATCATTGCCATAGATAAGTCAAGGAGAAGGAAACGAAATTGGCTGTTTTCCATGCCAAGTTTCTAATTTTTAATGGAAGTGTTTGAGTTCTGTTTGTTGCAAATGGTAGGCTGCATGTCCTGGCTCATGCTAAATACAGGTACTGGGCTGGGACAGCAGTGTTTTTGATAAGAACACTGAGGGCTTTTATCCCAAAGGTCTTTTCCATGCAACCATTTATGCGTAAAATCTCTTCAGGCCTCAGGAAAATAACTCATTTTGCTGGTGTAAACTCTGCTATTAAAGAGACTCTTCTGCCCAACTTCCACCCTATTTTTTTCCACCTTTTTCAGTCATATTCAAGCAAATCTTGAAACATATGGTGTTTAGCTTCCTCAAACAAGTCACTATGTAATTTGTCCACTTTTGCCATTACGAATTGTGAATTTATATATATTAAAATACAAAGTAATTCTCTGCTTGCTAAAGACAATAGTTTTTGCAGACAGTATAAAGGCAAACTAGAATATGCTGTCTTTAAAATGTTTTGATATAGGTCTGCTCAGTCTTGGGGGATTTCTTCTTCCTTTCTGTATTTCCATTTGCAACCATCATTTTACTTCTGACCGGGTTGGGGCTCTCACTAAAGGGGAGCTCTGCCTTTGATTAGAAGAGTTGCATGGTCCAAGTTTCTGTCTTTCCTGATGTGACTTGCTTCTTAAAGTATTATTAGTCACCCAAATATTGATAAGTTGGCACTCTTGAGCTTGTGATATTCTTTGGATAATTTTTAGCTCTTACTCTTAATAGTCCCAGTGGCCTCTCAATTTCGAAAACCCCCATATTGATTCCATCAAATCAAAACAAACATTTGTTTTCCTTAAATAAATAAGTAAAACTATTGAGTCTTACGGAGTGCAGAGATTTATGAACCTATCAAAGTACATTTATTAAGTCATTTTCTCTTATGACTGTAACTTATTTCCACTGAGGTTCTCTGTTTTTTTGATTCATATCACGTGCAAGTTTCTTTCACTAAAATGTCTCTGCTTCCCTTAGCTATTTAATCAGTTTTGTGCCTTTGCTTTCTACTCTAGTTTGAACACATATCTCATTGACTATTTTATTATTATAATTCTCCCCATCCTGTTTTCCTCAACACTTCTACTCCCATCTGATCCACTTCTGGGGATTATTTTACTACCTACCACTTCTGATTTGATTTCTAGACTTTTCAGTCCAGCTTTTCAGGACATTTTAAAACAAGCATTGTTCCCATTTTGACTTTCATATACAACTATGTTTGCGTTGATCTTCTGACTGGTACTTAATCACCAGTGCGGTGTTTAGTGGTGTGGTTTTTATTCCTTTTGCTTTCCAACAGTATCCTAAAAAGAATAACTTTCCCCATATTATCTTTGTGTATTGTGAACACTGCTGTTTTTATTAATTAGGTATAGGTACAGAGACCATGGAACAAAACAAACAATTCCATACTCATCTTGCTCATGTTTCCCTTAACACTTTTTTTAAATTCTTCTTTCTGCATTAATTCTTTTGTACTAGCTGTCAGTTTTCACCATTATGTAAAATGAAGTGCCTAATAAGGGAAAGATCACATGATGTAAAGATATCACAGCATCATGTGGGAAAAAAAGAATGTAGAATTATGTGTATTTTTAGAAAAATTACTAATATTAAAATTATAATTTGCAATGTTTTGTTGGATTTTTTTTTTTTTGGCCATATAAATTACTTGCTACTAAATACTGAATTGTTGTCTAATTTCTATGAAAGTTGAGCTCTACTAACATTTCCTTTAAAATGCTTTATCATTCCTTGGCTTCAACAAGTAGTGTCACTAGAGGGAGCTTTTACTGATTAGATATGTGTGTGCTGTCAAGGGCAAAAGGGATGAAAACTGGTTCTTACAGCTGACTGTAATGAATATGAGCGGATAACATGGATAAAGTATCAGTGAATTATGTCTTTCTGAAATTTTATTTTTTATTTATGAAAGCTAATGAGCTGGGGAGAGAGCCTGGCTCCGGATTTCAAACAGTACATTAAGTTCTTCTATTCAGTAGTTCTTGATAGAGTTGTTTTTTCTCTTTCTCTTTTGCTGTTCTACCCTTTTTCTTTTTACCCATTATTGTACTTTTCTTATTCTCTTTGGCAGATTTCTGGTTAATAATACTTTATCCATATCAGCCTTTCTCCATATCTTGCAAGAGACAAAGTTTTTATTCTTGTGATTTTAATTCTCAGGTTTTTTTAAAAAATGATTGTAGTGAAGCTCAACTCTCTGTCTTGTGAGTCCCAAGCCCTTAAGGTCCTCTTTGGCCAATGGAACAATCTTGTGGCTTAATTCTGTCATAATTATAAGGAAAAATTGTCCAGCTGGGAATCTTCTTGCAATTGTAACTCACTTGCAAGTATGCCCCATTGGTCTTTTCTGTGTCCTCTCCATAGAGAATGTGAATTTTAATGCCTAGTTGATCTGGGGTTTTTTATTGTGGTTTTCTAACACAATATCAGCAGATATTTTATCGTACCAGATATAAAATATCAGCAGATATTTTATCGTACCAGGCATCCCTGGAAGTAATGTACGGAACTGCCTAGGATAGTTAGTTAATATCTAAAGTTTTAACTTTTAGGGGTTATCCAACTCATATGCACAAACATTTTACTGTTGATAACTTATCACTCACTTTTTCAGTGAATTTCTTTTGCTCTGCTTGCAAGGGTATCAGCTGTGACAAAATCACATCCTCGTGGTGTTGAAACAGCATAGTGATTTCATAAGACTTAATAAATACGAATTATTATTTAGTGCCTCTAAACTTAAAAGGCTATAACTGTATTCAGGGTAATATTCTGAGCTTATTAGTTCAATTATCATTTGTCTGTTTCCTGCTTACACCTGTTCTGCCTTTCATTTTCCATTACATAGAAGTAATCTTTTATCCATAGGCACTATAACAAACTCTCATAAAGACTGATTAGAACAGAAAAGGAGAAGGATACTGAACTAATTGCTACGTAATCATGCCTGAAAACTGCAATATTGGCACTAGGCTCAAATCTGCTCTCATTACACTTCAGATAAACTGCTGTCTTCCCTTGAATCCAATTACAGTTCTTTGGTGCTGCAGTTGGAATTCAATGCTCTTTGTACGCATCTTTCAGCATGGCTGCAGAGAGCGCTATTCCAAACATGCAGCATCTCCATTCATAAACTTGGTCTGTCAGCTGACAGCAATCAATCTGGTTTTTCAGCAACAGGGAAACATCTCCAAGTATTTCCCTTATGCAGTCATTGAACAGGTAGTGTGTTTTGGGAGGCACCTGTTGAGGCTAAGCATTTTTTATTGATAAAATGAAAGCATAAAAGTTGGGCTGTCTCCCATATTGTTTTATTTTAACTCAAAATTTCTATGTGAAATGCACAAAATTTGTGTCTTGGTCAATACACTATCGGATTTGGTCACAGAAGGAAATTGATTGGTGGAGACCGATTTACCTCAGTTGGAATTGCAATCACAAGGTCTAATTTTTTCAGGTAAAACAGTGTGCAGCCAGCACTATCAAAAAGACTATAGAAAATAATAAATAAATCTCTTTATACTTTAAATTATTTTACGACCAGTAGCTGACCATTACCCGCAAACACAAATGCACACAGACACCTACAACGACCGGTGAAGTCTCCCCATTACAAAAAAAAAAAAATTCTTGTTTTATATGCAGATAGCAAAAAATCGGACATTTTGATGGCAAACATTTTTATTGGGGAATTTGAAATATGTTTAACCAACAGCCCCTAGAACTCTTCAGGAGATATTTCTGTAATCATTTCAAGTTTTGAACAAATTTGGAAAAGAGGTGACCTGAGCATGGTGTAACTGGTGTGTTATTCTGCCATCTTGTAATTCTGGAAGAGGTGTGTTGTGTTCTTGGCATTCCTTCTAAGGGTGCAATAAGTTTCCAAAGTATCAAACAACTATTGCCATTGTTTCTGGGGTACAAAATGGGAGCATAGGCTTCATGATTTGGAATCTGTGACCTAGAAATTATATTTCATAGGTAACACCCTGCATATTGAGCAATGGTAAGCGTTTTCTTTCCTAAACGTTAAAGGAACACTAAATGCATTTTCATGTGAGTAGAACAGGTTTTGCAAGTGGTACCTAGGTTTGATTTTTCTGTGCCTATACCAAAGTACAGTATGTTTCTTCTCTAAATGTTTTGAACACATGTATTTTGCCATTTTCAACATTAAAAAAAGGAAGCATTCATGTTGATGATGAGATATTAGCTGAGAAATAACAAGAATTCAAGAAATGTGTCTCAGAAATAGATGGCTCACAGAGTATCAAGGGAACAGATTGACAACTGTATTTTAATATCGTATTATAGCAGAACAGATAACACACGACAAATATTTGTGCTACCATGATACAAAAGGTAATTCAATGCATATGAATTGCAAGTAATGTAAAATACAATATACCAATATATTTTAAGTTTATGTTTTTACTTAAGAACAAGAGGCTTTTTTTCTTTCAAATAGATTTAATAAGAAATTAGCAACTGGGGCAGTGAAACAGAGAAATGAAAAAATTATTTGACATTTGCAGCAGAGAACTCTGTTAATGAAGACAGATTTGAGGTCAGGATAAGGCAATAGCTGGACAATACCTTTTCATTCTGTAAATAATACACAATATTCTTATATCAGCTATTCAGATATGACCATACCATCTTCCCTTCTTTGAAATAACTAAGTAACATAGTTGATGCCCTATTTATTGAATATTTTTCTCTAAATTCTTGCATTTGGAAAGTTCTATCGGTCTTTTCTTGTACTATTTTCCTGCTATTCTTTTCTAATATCTATTTTTCCTAATGTTACATGTGAAAAACCTAAGCACGAAGATTAGTTAATAGGTCTTCATTTATGATTTCTGAACTTCAAGTATCACAGCCTTAAAGCTGGAATTATTTGGGGGAATTCTGCCTTAAATCATGCCACAATTTCATAGTGTTTGAGCAACCTGTGGAAAAAAACTTGAAAAAAAAATTGCAGTCCTTTTCATAAATGGATAATATATGTGGGTACTGCATTTATCATTTCATAGCATCAGTGGGCCTTTGTTTATGTATTTCCTGGGTTGATGTTTGTTTTTTTTTTTTTCTTACTTGATTGCAAGCCGTCCTAATGTATGGGCCATAAAACTCATTGCAAGTTGTGCTTAAATGTTTATTGCAAAATTCATTTTTCTGTATAAGAGAAATGGAGGGGAAAATTGCAAACTTTTACTTATAATAATAAAAATCAGAATTATACTGTCCCATTTGACATTGTTCTTGTTTTTCTTCTCAATAATATTTTACTGGTACACATATACAGGATAAAAAACACCTATGTGCATGTTCTTCCAAGTGTATTTTATCAGCCAAACTGAAAGAAGACGCATGGATGCTGGAAAAGGCTCATTAATCAAACAGATGTACTTTCAGTAATTATGAAATATCCCTATTAAGCAGAAGCAGTGAGTCATTAAAACATCTTCACCGGCCTTTTGGCTAAGATCAAGCATATCTTCTCATTAGGATAATGGATTTCAGTAAAATGATATTCCATCATTCTCCATAAGGGAACAAAATGAAACTTTTTGGTTAACTGCAATCACTTAATCATTCATTATATCTTCCTCCAATCTTGTTCATTCATTTAAAGGAGAAAATTAATTCTTCACAAATTCAGCCTACTATCCTGGCAAACTGCATTGAGCATAAAAGTTAACTTTGTAAATGAAATTAAGGGTGGCTTAATGAAATTAATCCAGAAAATAAAGTGAATAAAAGTAAAGAAAAGAAAAGATGTGTTTGGTGGGGGTTTTTTTCGGTTGGTTTTTTGGGTTTTTTGTGGGTTTTTTTTTTTGTGGTTTGGTTGTTTTTTGTTGGTTTTTTGGGGGTTTTTTGGTGGATTTTTTTTTTTTTTCAATTCAGGAAGCTATTGTATTAACAGATACAAATTCTGTGGGTTTTTTTAATTTCAGGAGAATTTATTGAGGAAAATTAGAAGTTAATTTCATAAATAATTTTAATTTTTTTTCATTGTCTTTTTCACTTGAATTTATCTTATATTGATTATTTCCCATTTGTTTTCAACACCTTTTGACTTTATTTTTTTGTGAACTAAAGATCGTAATTATACGTATGTGATTTGACATATCTTTTATGGATTCCGAAGTGAGAGAGAAAAAAAGACCAAAAACTTGAAAGGCACTATTTCACTTGGCATATGATCTTACAAATTTTATTATAGGAGATTTTCCTTATCCTGACTGGCTGTCCTTCATTCATAGTTGAATGAAAGGATTAAAACATTTTACTTTTTGCTTCAAGCTTTTTGCTGATCTTTACTTTGCTACTCCTTATCCAGAATTACTGTGTAATCTAGTCATCTATAAAAGGACAAGGCATAGTGTCTTTAGTGCATTGAGTTATTTGAGGTGTGATGAAAACTTTCAAATCCCGTTAGAAGCCAACATGTGAAGACTGTGTTATTGCAAAGCTGCATTATCAATGTTTTTATGGTGATTGACAACACAATGTGTTTAAACTTTCCTGCGCACTTCTGAAAATGCAGACGTAAAGAGACTTTCATCTAAGCAGTATGGTTTATGTTGTTGCTGTTGATGCATATATGCCAGGAATGGCAATTTAAGAGATGTAGAATAGAATGTGAATTCAGGGTAGTTATCATACTTACTATGAAAAGTTCACATTACAAGTTGCTTGCCACAGAAATGATTAGCAAATCCTCCAATTCTGCCATGGGTTTCAGGCATTGGTGCTGGATATTGGATTTACAGCCCAAGCTCAAATTTGAAGAACTGCTGCCTAGAACAGGCAAGTAAAAAACTATCCTGGCTTCCCTGTGAGGTCTTTCCTCTCCTGACATACAGCTATTTCGGCAGCTTTTCTGTGCTCATTAGAGGGCAAACTGAGCTAAGCTCAGGCTTTGTCAGTGTTTTTTATTTACTGGAAGGACAGCATAATTGGGTTCCTTTGGTATCACTTCCCTGTTTCTTTCATAGAGGAGGAATGCTGCCTGGATCATCGAATGGTTTGGGTTGAAAAGGACCTCAACAATCACCTAGTCCCCACTCCCCTGCCATGGGCAGGGACACCTTCCACTAGAATCCCATGTTTCCTCTCAGTGGGATCTCAAGAGGCTGTGTCAAGGACAGATGAAAGCCAGACCTTCACAGCTTTGTTCTGGGTGTGATTATGATACTGAGGACAGGCGGTTAAAACTTGAAGCGCAAAGCTTCAAATTTAACTTTGTAGAATTCATCTTACAAATTAATTTGGTGTTCTTTAGTTGTCGTCAAGCAGATCTAAAAAAAACGGAACATGTGATGCCTTTACACTGCATTTAGTCAACATCATTGGTGTGAAAATCCGTGGTGTCTCTGACAATCAGTGCAGTCAGCTCTCTGATACCTGATTAGCAGCTTGGTGGGTTGACCCTGGCCAGCTGCCAGGCATCCCCACCCATCTCGGGAGAAAATAAGATGAAGAGAGTGGTGGGTCAAAATAAACACAGAGAGATCACTTGCCAACTACCTCATGGGCAAAACATGTTTAACTGGGGAAATGAGTTTATTTTATTGCCAATTAAAATAGAGTTGGATGTTGCAAAGAAACTGAACCTAACAACATAAAACTCCATCCCCCTTACCTCAGTCCCTCTTTTTTACCAGTCCTCACTCTTTCACCCCTGACTCCTTCACCTCTCCACTGAGCAGCACAGGAGGATGGGGAATGGCAGGGTCATCGTCCTCTCTGCTGCACTTGGTCTCTATATTTCCCTGCTCCAGCATGGTCTTCCTGGGACCCTCCAGAGGAGTCTGGCAGCCAGAGCTCTTCTGTCCCTCTTCCTGTTCTCCCCTCAGGGCTCACAGGGCCATTTCTCACCCTTTTTTGCCTCACCCCTCACTTCTGGGCAGTGTTCTGCCAATGTTTTTCCAGTCACAGAATCAGCAAACCCCTGCCGAGACCTGGGCAACTGCAGCTGGTATGACTGGAAAGTCCTATAGGTGATCCTGCATTGCAATATTTATGTATGTATACAGACTTTCCAATGTATTTACAGGAGGCAGCCGTCCCTCTGAACATAATGGGAGTTCATGATCCAAACAAAGGTAGTAAACTGTAATGTTAGGAACTTAATATTCAGATATCTGATTAAAATTGGAGGGAATGAGCTATAATTATAAGACTCCTTCACTTTTCAGATATGCTAATTCAGCTGTGCTGTGTTCCTTTATTGCCATGTTAAAAATGTAGCAATAATAAGGTTGTACCAAGCATAATTATCACATACTCTTGGCCTTAAAAATGCCTCAGTTGTAGCTGCGCATGATAATGAATGTACAATAACAGATGATGCTGCTGTCAATACTGTGTGCATTTGATAATTACAAAAACCCAACAACTTATATTCAAAGAATGCTATGTGAACAGCAGGATAAGCTAAGGCTGTTGTAAAACATTTTGGCTTGAATTTCCCCAGAACATTTAAATAAGGTAGGTGTGGTAATTTAAATCAGGAAGAGGAATGCAGTGACATACCATATCTAAAAATCTGTCTTATAAAAACCACATATATAGCATCTTTATAGCCAGCTTTTAAGATGAATTACATTACAATTCTCTTTAATGAGTGTTTCTTAATTCACGAGTTTCTGATGAGACAAAAAGTACATGGGGAAAAGCTGAAAGCTTTTTAAAAAAAAAACAAAAAACAAAAACAAACAAACAAAAAAAAAAACCAAAAAACCAAACCCCACAAAACTTGGGGAGCACACGAAGCTACCTGAAACTGTAATACTTTCACAATGAAAAAGAGAACCTTGGTATACTAACCCTACTCTTGATTAAGCCCTTTGAATATTGTTTTTGATGCACAGTACCTTCAGAACTGTTTTTCCTACTTCGCAGTTACTTCCCTTCGGTTTCTAACCCAAGCTTTCTTCCTCTTGTCCCAGTAATGCACCAGACAAGCACGAGTAAGGCATAAGCTCTCTTTTGCTATGGATGGAAAAATTGATTTTTTTTTTTTGAAGGTGCTTAGTTCCCAAAGGCAGGTGAATTTTGCCTGGGGAAATGCAAAGACTGGATGTAGGAGAAGTGTGGGACCATCCTTCCATCCTTTCTTTTCAATCTTTGCTAGTATGGCAGAACCATTAAGATCTGAATTATCAACACTGATCAATACAGACAGCCCATGTCCTTTGACTTGCACTTTATTGTCTGGGTAGATTTTTTTCTTTTTTTCAGTTAAGTAGCTCTTTGAAAATGTTCATACAGTCTGTTTATTTTATACAGGACAATACACACACATTTTTGCTTTTTTGGGGAGGAGGCTGGAAGGAAGCAAAATTCATTTAACCACAAAGTTCTTTGTATACTTTAGGAACCTGTTATGTTGTACATTTCCTGTGGTGCTCTTAGGGCAGAGAAGCTTAAGATAGAAGCCTTTTCACTCAGTAGTAGTGCTTCAAGAGAGGAAATACAGCCAGAAAGTTTAAACTAAGATAAGTGTGAATCTCAAAATATTGGAGTCTTCTATATCTCTTGTGTTTGCCTCTCTCTGTTTTATTTAGCATCATAACTTGCTCAGGTATTCTGGGAAATAACAGTAGATGATGTTGTGCCTTTTTGACTGAATATCACCCTATTACCAAAACAAAACCTCGACACCACTACTCAATGATTGATTGTTATTTATTCCTCCCTTATACCCCTTTCAATCCAAATGAGAAAAATTTTTCATGAGTGTTAGACATATGGCTAGTTTTGATTCCCTAAAAATGAGGGGAAAAGTACAAAACAAGAAGCAAGTCACATGGTAACTTTCTTTGTAAAATTGTACCCACAGGAGGATCTCACATGTCATTTACTAATATTCCTTGTTTCAAAAAAATCTGAGCTACTCTAAAATTCAGATATGTATTTTCCTGATAAGTGCCATGGTTTGTGCACTTAAGTCACACAAAGTTGAATTCTGCATCTGATTGTGCAATTGTTTGATATTGCTTCCTATGCTCCTGCTAAGGATTAATAAAGGCTGATCCTGGCTTTCTTTGCACTGGCATTTCATAGGACATAGAAGGACCTGAAACACTCCAAATCCCTATCTCCTCCTAGTAATGATAAAACTATTGTAGACCTTTACCATCACCCCCAAAATTTTATTGCCTCCTATGAATATACAACTAACAGCTAGAGTTTGGGCACACCACATTTTCTGGAATTAAAAGCTGGGTGTCATCTCAAAACTGGAGATTGCACTTTTGACTGATATTTCTTACTTTAGCTATCCTATGTTAGAAAAGAATTGACCTATCATTCATACATATTCTTTTAAATGTTTGCAATTTTCTTCTGCTGGCATTAAATCACTTAGTTTAAACATTGACTTTACTCCCATGTTTTACTCCTTCTAGAAAACCATGCATCTAAGCAGACTGACAAGGAGTTTGCTTGTAATGCTAGTTGCCCTGACCTGTGTCAGAAACAGAAATCCTATAAATACTTTATGCCTGTGAATCAAACATTCTCATCTATCCAACTTGTCTGTCAGAAAGAAAAATGTTCTATTCAGCTTCAGATATACAAGTTTATGTAAATCTTCATCTCTTCGTGTCATAATGGTGGGATATTTTCTTTAGTCTCTAGGGAAATAAATAAACATTCTGCCTTTAATTATTAAATGCTAGGTGCTTTCAAACCTTGGGTAATATGGTAAAACACATCCACAAAATGTGTCCTGTGAAGCTACTGTCCCGAACTGATTTGAACCTCGTGCTGTTGCTTGTGTGCTTAAGGATGCTGAACACATTGGAATCAACTTGAAGATTTTTTTTCCAGCATATAAAAACATTTGCTAGCTTGCTCTGATTTACATACCTCTTTTCTTCGAGGTATCAGTGTAAGAAATTTAGGCCTCTAGTGTCAAAATTCACAGCCATGTTCTATAATTGGATTGAGTTTCCCAGTATATATAACAAGCTTAAGAGAATGCTGTGTCTCTCAGGCTGGCTGTAACACAGCTTACCCTTTTCAGTCTACAATACAGAGAGAAGTTCAGAAATCTAAACTCTGTTCACATTTTTCTATTTTCAAAAGGTCCTCAATTTCTTTTGTTGTTGTTCTTACTTTCCCAGCCGCAGTTCTAGCCAGGATTTTGGGCCTAAAAGAACCTCAAAAAGATATCAGCATGGTTTAGAAGCTTATCTTCTGGTTTTGGGAAATCAAATCAAATCAAGACCAACACGATTTAAACGTATGCCATATATACGTTACATTAATGCAAGAGTAAGGAAAAAGATCAAAAGTATTTCTTCTTTCACCTGCAAAAATACCTTTTCAGCATACTTTGTTGATACTTTGGTGAAATTGATGTATTATGACAATTTAATTTCTGTGGTCACTTGATACTTCTTCAGAAATGTGGGAAAGTGCTTTTTAACAAAAGAGTTTGCAAAATGCAATCAGAGTTAATCCTCCCATGCATCAGTGACAGGAATTGAGAAAGCGCATATTTTATTCTTAGTTGGAGGTGAAAATCTTCAAAAAAGAGGCAGAAAACAAAAGTTAGACCTTATTTTTCTTTTGCACAGAGGAAAAGAATAATCTGTCAGTATAATATCGTTAAATTCGTAGATCACACACCTTTTGGCTTTTGCTTCTATCATCACTTCTAACAGTAGACAACTGATAAGCTTCTCTGATAATAGCTTCTGCAATAAATGTGACATACCTGTTTTCTCTAAAGGGGATGTGAAGGTAAACAACAACGCACAAACATAGAATTAATAATGCTTTTGAATAAAACCCTGATTTTAAGCTTAAGTGATGTTTGCTTTCAGCTGTGCAAATTGTGAGACAATTCTCTGCTACATTTTCCATAGCCTGTTAATTTCTATTTTGTTCGTCATCTAACCAAAGGTGGTACGAGCTTTGCATGCTTAGCGGTATTAAATATTTTGTCTGCCTGCTAGAAACAGAGTTTCCTTCCTAACTGTCATAGGGAAAGTGTAGTTTTCTGGTAAGGCCTTCAGACAAGAACTTGCAGCATTTGCTCTGAGTTAACTTTTTACAAGATTTTTTGTAAGCATCTTAACCAATACATAGGTAGGTAGATAGCCACATCAGAGATAATAAAATATTTTTAACATAATTTTGTGAAATTATTTTATATTCATTCTATACACTAAATCATCTTTTTTTTTTTTTTTTCTGTACCTATGATACATTGTTTTGAGAATTAACATTTGGCTTTCTGGGGGAGTGCTTTTATTGTTGAAATGTCCAGCAATTTTCAAGTCACTCACTGATTGCTTTGATCTTGATTAAATTAGCAAAGCCTAGAATAACATCTCTAAATTCAGAGTAATTATGTTGATCAAGAACTGCTAAAAGTAAAGGGATCATTATAAGTAGGACTGTGAGGAAAAAAAAATTTTGTTTTTGCTAGAGATAAAGGCTTAATTTTAGAGATGGAAACCTACTAAAGCAAAACTGAAAAGTAAAGCTGTTTGAGAAGAATGTTTATGAAATTAGTTGTTATCTATTAGTGTCTTATCTCTAGGTCCTGAAAAACAAACAAATCAAACCAATAACAAAAAAAAAAAAAAAAAACAAAAGTAAACAACGCCCCAAAAGACACAAAACAAACCAACCCAACCCTCCCCCCACCCCCCAAATAAATAAAAGATACTAGTTGGTATAAAGTTGACTGAGCAGAAACATAGGCTAGATAATTAATGAAATTATTTTAATTTAAATGACACTTGGCAAAACAAATTCTGATGATTTTCAGTATTCTTTTTCTTCATCATTGTGGGTCCTTCTGCCTGCTGCTCTAAGTCTTCATGTGACCTGACTCCAGGTTTCTTCATACTTAACTCACATAGGTGAATATGTGAAAAATCACATGTATTTGTAAAGATACATAAGCTGGAGTTTCGTTTGCTGTAAAATCCTTCAAAATGCTCGGGTATTTTCAGTAGCAGAAAGGTGAAGAAGTATATTTGCATGTCAGAAGGTTAATAACTGAAGAGGTATCTGAGGATTGGATATGCAAAAATATGGAAATATTCATGAGTTTTACTTTGCATAGAGTTGATAGTCTGCTATTGCTTATGTACTAAGGACAGTTTAATGAAAGCCCAAGTATACAACCAGACTGACTTTCAATTATTCCAGATGCCATTGACCTGGGTAGTTGAGATTTTTTTAAATGAGCAGAAAAGATGACAGGTTTCTCATACAACTCTGAGTTTTACAGGGTGCAAAACAGTTTACAAATGTGTTCATAAAAGACACAGTAGCAAGGATGGGAACATTTGATGAATTCTCCATGGACTGTAGACTCTAAAGTAGACCAAATGCAATCCAGATGTGCTGTTGTTTTAGAGTGATGTAAAAACTTCTGCTGTTCACTCTCTTCCAACAAAAAAAAACCAAAATCCAACCACAACCTCCAGCCAACACCAGCTGCCTTAGTAATCCTACAGTATGTATAGCGTAGATACTATAAAAAGAATCTTTTAAATAATTTGAAATTGATTTCTACTAGATAATTAAATAAGACATACATTTAATTTTTATATCCCTTGTTCTTTTCAAATGTAAAATACTAAATTGAATATGCATTTTGATTAATGCAGAATTTAAAATTAGTTTTAAAATAATTTAAAATCATTTTTTAAAATTACTTTTCTGAAAAATTGAATTAGGCAAAATTTTGATAGAGTTTTCTATTTTTCCTTTGTGAAACATTGAAATTTTGATAAACTTGAATTTCAGGAGGCTGCTTTGTATACATTTATACTTAAAATCATTCCAAATGAAATAATTTAATTAAAAAATAAATCCTAATCTCTCTGTGTAAATTGTAGATCACAGTAATTAATGATGTTAGCTTTAACCCTTTTCTCATTTTCAGAGGTTAAAGACAGAAGCTTGGAGAGTACTGTGGATTATGTTCTGTGCCACTTGGTGATAGCAATGAATCCAGAAATGTCTCATAGTAGTCATATAGTACATTGCACATTGATACAATTCTTATGTTATTTTCATTTCCGGTGTTTCCCAGGGATGTTTAAAAAAGTTTATTCAAATTTCCTCAAACCAAGAAACTTTTCTTACTTATTAATAGCCTGGGCCTTGTGATGGAATAGGACACTAATTTGTAGGAAACAAAATGTGTAGCCATACCATGACCCTTCAGATTAATAAATCATTGGCTACTCTAAAAACTGGTCAATAGGTATCAGAAATGAAGTCTCAGGTAAAAAGATACTTTGGAAAATCTTGTAAAGTACAGTCTGGTTTTGGGCATCCAAATGCATTTTTAGAAATGGCCCTGGTCATGCATCCAGTATTGCCCAAAGACAAATTCCCAGTTCAGAACCAGAATAAAGAAACAGATCTCACTGCCTGTCCACTTCTCTGCTAAAAGCAACTGCCATTAAAAAAACATTACCTGAGACTTGTTCTTTTCCTTACAAAGCTCTAAAGAAAAGCTTGGTATAAACCTCAAAACAAGTAACCTTGATCCTTAAGGGTTGTGTGCAGACCACCAAATTAATGTAATTTATGGCTTCACCTTGTAGGGGGACAAATAGCTGCTATATTTTCTTCCTTTCCAGCAACAGCTAACCTTTTTGAGAAACAATGTATTATCTCTATTGGTGGTATGCAACTTGAAGTGGAATGTGAAGCATCCCAAGCGATCAATATGAGCTGCTCTAATCTTTTAGATTACAGCTGAGTTCTAGCAATGCTTACAGAAAAACTTCAGTGACACTTGGACTCATTTGCTCATGAAGTTGAATGTGAATTTGGCTTCCTAACAGTCCATCAAGAATGTTCTGTGAAATGCCAGTCATGTGGAGAACCTGCCAACTTCTGCAATATGGAAAATAGGTGGGACAGAAGAGAGTGAAAAATTAAGCTTCTACTCTTATGACTCTCTTAGCTTCTACTCCGGATGACTACCGGTCATCCTCTCAGTTTAGTATCTAGATAAAGAGGTCCAAGACACTTGGGGAAGAGTAAAGTTAGCTTGTTATCCTTAGAAAGAGAAAAAGAAAGTAGCAGTCTGTGGTGGGTGTTCTTTAAACTGTCTTCCAAGTCAAGAAAAGCACAGTAAAACATGCAGAATGCTGTTTGTTTGAACCACCCAAAATATATCAAAGGCTGGTACATTTGGCAAATACACCTGACAGGCAAGTATTTGCTTTCCCCATAAGAGAAGATGGTCTTTGATAAATTCTTTACTGATTTCTTACTGACTTAAGTACCTGGGAGCGTGAGGTGTACCCTACCTGGCTTTTTTCAGCCATTATCTGTGCTTCTGTCATGCACAATCTGAAGTTTGCATAGAAGTGTATCATACTGGGCAGCAGCATTGTGACCCAGGGCCAAGGCTGAAATTAAACTTGTCACAGCCTGTGCTCAATAACACCTGATTCTAAGTTTGATTTTTAAAGGGGTTGCCATTGATGATGAACTGCTTTGAAGTATCTCCTGCTTTTTGGCTTGCATCACTTTAAAAGTTCATTTGGAACAGTGTATAAAATATTCTAGCAGCTTGTGCTTATTTGTTCCTACTCTCTGGGGAGACACAGCCTTGTGAATTAAGCTTGGTGTATTCTAGCATTCATTTCAGATTATAAAACCTGCCTGTGCTGTATAGAAAGTGAGGCTGTCTCAGCATAATAATACACTGCAATCCAAACCAGCCACATTAATATTCCTACTGGTTGTCATTGGAGATATGCCACCTCCCATATGTACTTACCCACGTTTCAGAGTGCCCTTGCAACCTCATGACTGCTTTTCAGAAGTGCTTGGTGGCTTATTCTTCCTCCTCAGCACACTACAGTGAAATTACATATTCAAATTGGAGGAGTAAAATGTGTTTAGGATAACTAGCATTTAGCACACAGTACAAATTAAACCCAGATGATATGATTCTCTCCCTGGCTCCCTAACATTTATATTGGGATTCATATTTAAAGCAGGAGCCTTTTTCATTACAAGTAAAGATTGAAATTTCTTATAACTTTTTTTTCTCCTAGACTTGACAGGCATTCTTTTATAATTAATGAGTTCAATATACTGTTAATAGTTCAGATTTTGTGGTTTGTATTGTAAATGTTCTGTTTGTCTAGTGTAAAAGAGAACTGATTAGGACTTTTGGTTAGAGAGTCAGGGCTTTGGATATTTCTTGGCTACGACATTTTTTCAGTGCTTCTACAGATTGAGTCATCTCTTTCGTATTCTGCTAGCAATTTATTATGGTGATTTTGAATTCAGAACACAATATTGATGTTACAGTCATTTGCCTTTTTGAATCTAAGTTGTTCAGCTTTTGAGCTGTTCATTTCTGAAATAACATGGAGCTTTTTTAGTTAAGTTTTTATTGGTGACATGTTTATGCCTTAGATCTATCCTTCAGCAAAATTGTTATTCTAGATTATAATTTGATAGGAAATCTTGAAGATTTTAAAGCAGGAGAGATGAATTTGTGGATTTGAGATTTGGTATTTTTTTAAAAGTATCTTCCTCAGTGTGCACTGGACCGTGTGATGTAAAAGCCTTTCTTATTCAAAAGCATACTTAGTAAGTCACCATCACTTATTTCTGATGAGTTCTGGTTATCAGTATCCTAATATTTTTCATTTTTAGAACCACTGTACACATCATAGCTCTCTTTTCACTTTGCTGACAGAATCTTTGCAAGAGCTTCTGGGAAACCCTTTGATGCAGCTCCAAATTATTAATAAATACTACCTGTGACTATAAATGTATATTGTTCCCATTTCTTAATCTTTTTAGATAGTTTGTATGCATTCTAACCTACTGCCAGATACAAATGTCAAGAAGACACAGATGAACCGCAGATTGTTTTTTTCATCTACTCAGACTACTTTGATAAGATATGTCAGCAACTTTACAGGTGACCTGTTTATTGATCAGGAAGCATTTGAACAGGCTTCTGTGAAGTGAAGCATCAAGGTATTTTACTCTGCTTTGTCCATCAAAAATCATTGAAGTCACTGGTACAGTGAGGATAAGCTTTAATAACCTACGGGGTTGATAAGAGAGCTTGTTTGTATATGGTCTGCTTTGTGCTACAATCAACAGCTGTCCCTTCAAATAATGTGGTCCCTATTGCCCAAATAGTTCATAGACAACTAAGTGGGAATTAAAACAATTTCAGGCAAAATAAGAGACAGGCCTTTTTTAGTTTATCCAGCGTGATGGGTAGGGTATAAAGCTTTAAATAGACTGTACAACGGGAAGGAAAGGGTAGATACTCTTTCTTGGTTTTGTTGAGTGTGAACAGCAGAAATATCAGAGGTTGCAGTTGACAGGACAAGAGATCCATCTCATCTGCTATTTGGTTTCCAATAGTCAGGTGCCTGAGAAAACATGTAATAGCAGAGCAAGTGCACAGCACCCTTCTGTTTCAATGATCTTTAAGTCTTGAGGAATTTGAAGACTGGGGATGGCAGATGTTTTGCATTTGTATTTAATGACATTAGATGGCCTTCCTTCCATTGATTTAATTATTTGAATCTTAAGGATACTTGTTTTTGATGGACATATACTGTTATTTCCCTCTGAATAGGGAAGTCAGAGTAGCAAATGTCATCATACCTATGACACAGTTATCAATTCTCTTGATTGAAACAGAATATAGTGGAGTGGAAGTGTCTTTTTGCTTCAAAAAGTTAACATTTAAATGGACCTAAGACGCCTTGGATGTTAATATATCACTGAGATAAATGGCATGGAGGAGAGTTTATTCCTTTGCTGCTGCGATGCTGGCAGGAGAGTGTGCTCCGTAATTGATTAACAGGGCACAGTGCATTGACTTATACAGGGAAGGCTATTATATCTCAGTAACAGGAAGGTATATATGATTCTGGTTACAGTAAGTAAAAAATTGGATTCTGCAGGAAATAACTAAAACTGCTGGAAGAACAAAAGGTTCCCAAGGCTTTTTTTTGTTCCTCTTAAATCTATGGTATAAGAGTATTTCATATTCTGACGGAAGTTTAAATAGTGCAATATATTTAGTGGAACTTTAATATAGGGCTAGAAATATTAGCTAATGTAAGCAGTCTTTTAACTTTTGTTCTGTTGGACCTAAAGTCATGAGTTATTGATAAGATGTAATTTCTTTTTTAAGTCTATTAATGTGAAATATAGTCCTTCCCTATAATTCATACACACTTATGGTGAATTTCCTATATTTTGAAGCCTAAATGAGCAGGCAGGTTGGGAGGTTTGTTTTTTTAAAACAGTGAGAAAGTGAGATTTTTTTTTCTTTCCTATTAGTTGGTACGTCAAAATAGACATAGGACAGGATTACAGTTCTGAAAAAAAATGAAGGCAAATTGTATCAACTCTGGGCTTTTTCCTATCCCCCCACTACTGTAGTGGTGATTCCAAACAAATTAAGAAATCAGTGTTCAAATTAAATATTTCGGAAAAACACGTGCATTAAATGAAGCATATTCGTGACTGTCCGTAAAACTTATGACCGCAGTGACAAAGAGGGATGTTCCCTGGTGGATTTTTTTTTTTCCCTAAACTAAGTCAAGCTTCTCTGTCTTGTTTTTTTGAATCCAAGAGTATGGGTTAGTGAAACGGAGCTAAGGCAGACCATTAATGATTTATTCATTCCAAATAAGTTTTCCATATTTCCTTTTGTGCATCTTCAATAGTAGCACAAATATAATGGCTGTCAAATTAGAAGGAAATTTTCTCAATAGCTACTGGAATCAGTAAAAGAACTGAAGCTCTGATGAGCTTCTATTGTTGGGAGAGGTTTTTTTCATCTGTCATGTTTCTGAGCTAAATGTCAAAAATCTCTGTTTATTTCTATCGCAGAAATGAAGAGTTTGCTCACATTTTTAAAATAACTTTTTAAAATTGTATTTCTGTTTTAAGATAGATCTTTTATTTCACAAGTTTTCTTAGACTATAGTAAGCAGTAGCATCCCATTATATTTAATAATAAATCAAATTGCATATATTGAACACATTTTTTGTAACTAAGTTTTTATATTGCTAATGTATTTCCAGGAAGATGCAGTTTTTTCCTCCCTGCCCCAGTTTGAAGCTATGGGTGGCAGAAAATTGTATAAAGCTAACAATTTACTTTACAAAATATATTTAAAAACCCTCAGGAAACAGAACAAAGGTACATGTTCAATCTTAGCTTTCATTACTGATAAGAATATGTGTTTTTCCTTAACAGTAAATATTATGTAATATAAGCATGAGAAAATGCTATAAAGGGATTTTGTTTTGTATTTTTAAAAACTTCTGATTATGTGTTGTTCTGCTTTTAAATGTTTCATTCCATTTTTACCTAGACAACAGGATTAATGACAAATGCCTTCAAGTCTCTAGCTAGGTAACACTAATGATGAAGTGGCAGCACAAGAGGTTTGCAAGTTGAAAAGTTATTATGATCCACAGAAAATAAACTGATAGATAAGGAAATAATTGAGAACAGCTTTGTCAAGTAGTTCTGTGTTTATATGATTATATCACTTAGGACAAAAATTGGCATTGTGGCAGTCTGCTGCTCCCTTCTATTGTTAGCTCTAACCTTGTACTACTTTGACTGAAATAAAAGCAACCTGGTACCCAGGATCTGCAAACACAGGCATTTCCTCTGTGCCACACCCCTGCTCCCAGGCAGAGGTGTGTGCAGTCCTGGTGTGCTGCTGGAAAGGTGTGAAGTGAGGAGCACCTGGCTGCGGGTTTCTGACCAAATGTGCTGCTCCGCTGCAGCCAAAGCAGAGGGAGGAGGAAATCGATCTTTCTGGTTTGTGGTGTAAATAATATTTCAAACTATTTATCTTCCCTTGTCAAAATTCCATCATTAAATACTGTGCTAGTGAACTTAAAAGTCATTGGAATTGTCTTTTAATTCAGTCCAAAGCAGCTGCCCTTTACTCTTGCTTGTGCTTGTGTGGATTTTGTTTTTCCCTTAATGTTTGTTAACTGTGAGATTTGTAAAGGACACTTATTTTCTTTGTTAAATGTCAAAGTACTGATTCCTGAATGAATGTTCTTCTGTATTTCTGTGTTTCAGTTTCTGTTGCTGTGAAAGTAATTTTATTTTTCATTACATGAGACTACACATTTTAGGAGAATTGCATTATATATCACTTGATTCACTCACAATCTTTTTTTTCCCGCTTAAAGTTCTTCTTTAGAAGGTAGGATTAATTTGGTCTCCGTGTGTGATCCAGTCTGACCAAACTTCTGGTTTTTATTGCACCACAACTAGGTGTTGTGGCTGTGCATTAAATATGCTGCTTATGCATATTTAAACCTATTGAGGACCACCTATGGTGACCTAATGCTTTCTAAATACATAAATTGAGGGTGTTTCCACTTACAAGAGAGACTGTGCTGCAGTGCATGTGTTTAAAAAGATTAGTTAGGCTTACCGGTGTAGGCTAAGGCTTTTTTTAGTTTTACCTGTGCTGTAAATGAGTAATTTAAGCTACATATTTCTCCCATCTGTTGAAATACCTACAAAAAACTCAACAGAGGGCTGTACATTAATTATTTGAAAAATCCTAAGCCAGTTCTCTTGATTCTAATTTATATCATACAAAAGAAGGAGATTTGTTTCACAGTTTTTTCTTCATTAGGAAGGCTAAGATACTGATTTTGGTTTTTTTTCCATTTTAGATGCTAATACCAAGTTAATCTTCTTTATAACTGGGTAAAACGGAAGTGAAGTACTCAAATAAAAGATAGAGATTAGTTAGTATAGTTTTTTCAGTGAATCTGTTGTATCTGATAATTCATAGGCATTCATTAATGCTCCCTAATTTGTTTTCTGTTTTTTTTTTTTTAATATCGGATTTATCAGCACTTCTATTACAGAAATGAAAATTTGTATCTTATCTACTTCTTAGAAAGCTTTCATGATAATACTTTTCTTTAGCATTAGATTTTCATGTCACCAAAAACACTCCAGATATATCAGGGCAGGTTTTTTTGTTCAACCACTGTATCCCTAAGGAAGGTGATGGTTCATGGTTAGATATTATCATTACCTTATTTTCTCAATGATTGAAGTCTTTATTTTCTCATGTCAGTGGGGGGGGGGGGGGGG
>VZTE01003434.1:1043809-1123278 GCA_013397775.1 Eulacestoma nigropectus | reverse complement strand
GGCAAAGGTGAACGCTTTTTTTTTCCATGTGAGGGGGGGGGGGGGGGTTTCTTGTGTTTTTGAGGTGGGATTTTTTTGTTTTCTTTGTTTGTGTTTGCAGGGGTTCTTTGTTGGAGAGCTGTGATGTAGCTACATGAATTCCACATGTAAAAAAGTAACAAGGATGTGTTATCATCCAGAGGGAAAATAAAGGGCACACTGTCACTTAATACATATGAATAATTAAGAGCACAAAGTGAATCTGTTTTCTTGTGTTTCAGAAAAGTGTGATGAACCTCTGGTCTCAGCATTACCCCATTCCTCCTTCAGCAGTTCATCATTCATGACAAGCAGCTACGTGCCAGGGTACGCCAAGTTAAACAAGAGAGGAGGTAAGGAACACTCTCAACCTTAATGTTCAGATATTTCAAAAAATGATGAATGGTATTTTTAATGCGAAAATGTGTTTTATGTGGAATACTATTGCTTATGCTTGTTTGAACAGATGGTTTTTACGAACTGAATGAATTTCTCTCATTGTATGGGACAGTAATTGCACTGCAGGGAGAAGGGCACTACCAGTAACATGTAGCAGCGTGGGCCACATGCCTGATGTCGATGGAGTCATACAATACAGCTGCATAATAGACTTCACATAAAAGGGCATACATGTCTTCGTTGGGTAAATGAGCATTTGCGAGGTCATAGTTGGAGCAAAACTAAACATCTTTGATGTGCTTTGTTGATGCAACTTGTTCCCACCTCAGCAATGACTGCTGTCATTCAGGTTTTTTTCTTTCACCACAAGGACTTTGGCTTTTGTGGCGTTTGCATATATATCTGTAATACAATGAGTATCTGTAATACTTCTTTGTTCATAAGTAACAAAGCTGCCTCAGACTTAGTGGTTGGAAGAACAGGTGCATAAATTTGATGGCCTACTTGATTTAATGACAATGAGGCACCATCTTCAGTCCACAAACAGGGCGAGTAGTGCTGGTAGCACTGCCAGCTCTGCCAGTTGTCTGGAGATCATCACACAGGAATAGAATAGCTATGATAGGTACAGAAATATATCAAAATTGTTATACTCGTAGTCATTCGCCCATGCAATCACACAGCTAAGTTAAATGTAAAACAGATTAGGTTGTGTTACTGGTTATTAAAGAATTGCTATTGCAACTAAGCGAGCTAAACAGAAGCCAAAGCCTAGCTTTAGAGAAAATATGACTGATGAGCTCTAGTGCTACTGGCCTGCAGATCTGATGCAGAGCCTGTGGCCAGACAAGAGCATTGGCAATTTCTTTGGGTTTAGGCCTGCAGGCTAGTAGATAACATGGTTTGTTGCTTCTGCATGAGAGTAGATACTGTTTTATGCTGGTTGCAGGCTTTTATTTCAGTGCTCCATGTATTTTGTTACATGCCTTTTGCAGTTCTCATACTTTCTGTTGCAGTGTGTTTAAACACGTGTTTTGACAGGCTGTCAAGTCCCTTCAGTTGTGTCTTTAAATGTTCATTGTCAAGATGAAAGGAGCTGTGCTTCAATTCTAAAATACTTCTCATCATTTAGGTTAAATTCTGTTGTATGACTATAGTTATGTCCATTTCCATTATATTCCCTTTCCTAAGTTTCAAAAAAAGTCACTAGAACCACTTTATTAAAATACAACTTAGCATCAGCTTGGCTGGAAGGATCTTCCTTTTTTTTAGATGAGTATTTCTCCTTTTAGTTTATTAGACTACTTATTCTGTTCTAAGTGAAAGGCAGATTGACATTTGGAATTTAATTTTTTCTTTTAATTATATTTACCCTTTCCTTTCTTACCCTTATAATCACTACAGTGCAGTTTCTTTTAATGATGTTTCTTTACCATTATGGATCAGTATCACCATTAATCAAACACTGGCTTTATTTCCTCATTTGAAATTTAGTTACATCTCTTTTTTAAATAGCAGTTTCATCTCTTTGTTTAAATACCAACTTTGTTAGGTTGTTGTCATCCGTCTCTTAATGTTTATGAAGCATAGCAGCAATACTTTTCAAAACTGAGGCTTCACTATGTACATGAACAAATATCATTTTCCTAATCCTAGTGGCAGTAAAAGTACTGCAGAATTCAGGAGTGTGTTTAACACAGGAACTTGTCTGTCTGCGTTTATGCTTCTGCTTCTGCAAGTGATGGAAAATAGCTCAGTTTTAATGCTGAGCTATTTTACAACTTGGAATTACAGATATTGCTAATCAAACCAGTAATAAGTGAATCCAATTTTTTTTCTCTCCAAGGAGTCATTATCAGCTAATAGATTCCCAAATCAAATGTGCTATTTAAACCACACTGTGCTCAAGTCATTAAAGAGAAAGAACTCCCCCTCCTCTAGCTCCAGACCCTTTAAATTAAAGAAATGCACATTTTAAAATTCTACTCTCCAACCCAATTATTTTTCTTTCCTGTTTTCATGGCACTTCACTGTAGGCTGGCAAAACACTTTATCTGAATAGATAGTATATTTTATTCCATTGATTAAGACACTGATTCAACTGAAAAGCCACATCATGTTATTAAGAAGGTTGGAGTTTTCACTATAGTTGTTCTGGTTCACTTTCCTGCTATAAATGTTGCAATTGGAAGGAGGCACACCAAAAAAAATTAATATTTTCAGCAGTTTTTAGGAGACTTCAAAGCAGAAACATCCATGAATTTACTTCTAATATTTGAAAAAACTTCATTTACAAATCCTATAACTACTGATTTAGGCAAATAGAATTAAATCTTTGTGGAATAGCAGGTTAGCTAAAAAGATTACAGTTCCTTCCATTTTTGTTGTACTTATTCTTCTGCAAAAGTCTATATTGCTGTCACCTTACTAGCTTACAAGCAGCATCAGAGAAAAGGAGAACTTTCAATAAGTTCATTCAACAGCTTTTTAAAATATATCCTCAGTAGCTTTTTCATATGTGATGTCAAGGTGATAAGGTCTGACATCTTATGACCTGCCATCAATAGGATCAATGGACTGCATCACATCATGAGAAGGATTCTTAGCACACATTTGATGTAATCCATTATCAATCTTCCTTTTAATGGTTCCCAAGATATTGGACCTTATACTTCTCACTAGTACGAGAATTAATGCTGCCTATCATGCACCTCATACCATTTTAATTTAGGGAAGAAATTCTACATTATTTCAACATAATGTAATGTTATATAATATAATTGGAAGCTGCTTGAAACTGAGTAGAGTCTCAGAACTTTAGAAGTAATCCCAGCAGACAGTGAAAGTATGAAGGTCATAATGAATTTTTGGATATGTGGAAATTATCTTTTGCACAATGGAATAAAAGAGAGGAAATTTGGCACCCAGGGGTTCTGTTTTAAGTCCAGTATTAGCAGGGAATCTGATCATACCAATGAAATTGATAATGTAATATGAGAGGAAGTTTCTGTAGAGCAGCTGATATTCAAAAAACAGTCCTTCTAGCACCACTACGTAACTCATATCTAGGCTTTCAGGTTACCTTTTATTCAGTGTGCTGACCTTGGCCTGTTATCAGAATTATTAATGTGACTATAAAACAAGCATCAGAAATTTTAAGTGTTGGCATAGGTGTAATTGTGACCCTTTTTTTTTCTCAGTGGAGTTTTAAATTCTGCCTTCTGTGTGGAAGATGCAAGAATTTATCTATAATGGGATATGATTATTTTATTCCCCAGATTCCAGTTAGTCAATCAGATCTATGGCAATGGTTCTACTAAAAGAAAACATAAAAATGCTTGCTAGATCCTTGCCTTTGAAGAACTCTAGGGACACCTAGCCTAGGCTCTTTTTACCTTCACTTTTAAAATCTCCAATACCACAATGACTGTCACTACTTCTCCAATTGTTTATTACTATGAGAAGGATTTTACGTAGTTTTCCTTTTGGCAAAGTGAATGTGGAAGGGGCGGTTAGCATCAGCCTGGATTGTGTGAGCAGTCCGGGCTCATACTTTCACGGGGCTTGCCAGGAATTCAGTTTGGGTGTGAATCTCAAAGTAAGGAGGTGTTCCCTCTGAACTAACATTTGTCCAAATGGGCAGTGTGGAGCTAGCATGCAGTAGTTAGCACAGTGTAGATCATCACCTTAAATGCTGCAGTCTTCTTGGGTTGACAAGGACACCTTTGAGCTCACTGAGAATACCTGTACACAACGTAAGTCATTATATTTTGATTAAAACCCTCTTAGGAAAAAAGTTATGGAGTTGCCAGTGGTTTGGAAGTTCACTATCCAGGTTATAGTATGTTGTCTTTAACGAGCAGGAAGGATCCTGAAAGTAATGGACAGTAGTAGAAGAGTTACGATCATGAGAGAGTGATATCATCCACTTAGCTCTTGTATGTCTGTAAGAGAGCTCTTGCTGAGCTAAATCACTAAAACATGGCTGCATTTTAAAAAGTAAATAAATAGTAAATTCTCTTTCTGTAAATATGTGCTTTAGATAAATACACATCGTACAGCCCACTACAGTGTGTTTGCTAAAACCGTCTCATGAACAGGGTAGATCAAACTAGTTTATCAGAAGTCAGGACAAATTGATAGTCCTTATTTATTAAATAGTTACTTATCCATTTAAAAATATAGAAAATTGCTTATGGTTGAAAAAGTAATAGCCTCTATTGGTTCGTTTATTAATATACCCCAAAAATGTGTTTGTGTGCGACATAGCATTATTCATGCTGCACACAGTATAAACAGTATTTCTGGAATGCTTTAGAGAGAGTACCAGCAATTGATGTTTTGTTTAGGGGAGTTCTCTTTGTTTTTTGAGGACTTTTTGGGTTTGTTCTTGTTTGGGTTTTTAAATTTTTTTTTATTCATTTCAAGACATGGTTCCTTTAGGAGATCATTTACCTGGTTTAGTAAATGAAAATACTTTCCTTTTATTAGTGATGTGTCCTTTTTTTATTACTCATAATAAATTTTTTGTGTAGTGCTAACTTCAGTCTCTGGGTTTGTTTTGGTTTTGTTTCTTGTTTTTTGGTTTTCTTTTACTATCCATAAAGAATTTGGGTTCAGCTCATTGTTTGCTTCAAAAAAAGGTGTACAATTTTCTTTGTCTTTATCTGCCTCACATCCCACCATATGATCAGGTTTGCTTATTCTTCACCTTGAAAATAAATAGTTACCCAGCCCACTTTGATTTGTAATGTAACCCTTAACCCACTTCAGCTCCGCAAACACTTGTCTTTCCCTTTAGAAGGCAACTGTGATTGCCACTTGTTTGACCTTAGAAGTTGTTTTCTGTGCTTTAATGATCTGCCCCTAATGAAATATTTTTCATAAATACCTATCGTTTGTAGAAGGAGTTCTTAAGAAGACAAATGAAAACATTTGCACTAACTCATTCTTCTGAAAAAACCATTCAAACATTCATTGCAAGAGGATAGTGAATTTTGTGAAGGTGTGGGACAAAGAAGCGTCAAAGAGAGAAAAGTGACAGTGTATACTCAGGACAGAATCATGCACTGAAAAAGCATCTTTAGAAAGGAAAGACATCATCCTTTTCATTCAAAACACAATCCAAGAAACAAAGTCTGTAAAGAGTGAAGCTCAAGTAATTGCATTAAAAAAGCATCATTAGCTTATGTTAATTTACCATAGCCTGATGAATACAGAAAGCATGACCGTTTTTTCCAGTTCAAAACTAATTTGTTAATTAAAATGTTCAGAATACCTAATTGGCCTATTTCATACCTGCATAGATGGAGAGGAGGAAAAAAAAAAAATAGCACTGTGCTCTCCAACTTTGTAGATTTTTTCTTACAGCAATCATTTGCAGAGGCAGCAGTTCCAAGCCCAGACAGAGATATAAGGCAAATGGGCAGCTTTCTCGGGCAACAGAGAAGGGGGCAGCAGATGACCCTGGCTTTACTGAGCAGCCAGGTTTTTTCAGACAAAATTCAGCTTAGTTCATTAATTGTTTCTGATGCTAATGGGCAGCTGGGTTTGGCAGAAAGGTGACTGTGCTGGTGGCAGAGAGGAGGCAGCCTCACAGAGAGCCAGACTGGATCCAAACATCACAAATATACTTTTCCCATACCCTTAGGGTACCAGTGCAGCTCTGGCTGTTTATCCCCAGAGTAGCCAAGTTCTGCCCTTTCAACTACTTTGAGAGACCAGAGTTTAATTTGACAGTTTCTCAAACAGCATTGGGACATTAACCTGTAAATAGTTAAGAAATCTCTTTTGGTGTTCTTACGGGCTTCATTTTGAAAATACAGACCTGATTAGCTCTCCAGTTTTGCTCAGAATACTGCTGTGGTTTAAGTCCAGCTGGAAATTAAACCTGGAATAGAGGTTTTGTGGAGACATTATAGCAACCTTCCAGTACCTTAAGGGAGCCTACAAGAAAGGCGAAGAGGGACTTTTTAGAAGAGCGTGTAATGACGGAACAAACAGGAAATGCCTCTAAACTGAAAGTATGTTTATATTGCATTTTAAGGAAAAATTCTTTACTGTGAGGGTGGTAAGGGAGCGGAACTGGTTGCCCAGAGAAGCTGGGAATGTCCCATCCCTGGAAGTGTGTAAGGCCAGGCTGGGTGGAGCGCTGAGCAGTGAAAGGTGTCCGTGCAAATGACAGGAAGCTTGGGAACTCTATGACATTTAAAGTCCCTTCCAACCCAAACTATACTATGATTCTATTTTAAAAACTGGCATATAATTAAATTGTTGACTTAATATAAATGGAGATTTTTCTGAAAAATGCACGGTAATGACATGTTAGGGTTCAGCTAGATGTCCCTTGAAACCAATGCCTCACAAGGAACTTGTCTATACCAGAGTTGGCACACTGAACAAGCAAGCGGGAAAACTTCATATTCCTCAGATACTGGACTATATTATGGACTGGAGGTATATTGTTTACATGGAACAGTGGGAACATGCAGGATTGAAAAAAAAAACCAAAAAGCCAACACAGGAAAACTTGGCCAACCTCTTTTGACAGGTCTGGTATACTTAGGAGCAGCAGAGACTGAGAGTTTAGAGATCCTAGACTTGGTTTAATCTACAGATACTTCAGGCTTATATACAGAGCTGTGTAAATATAGAGCTCTGGAGTAAAGGCAAAGATGCGTAGTGAGTGTACAGAAGATGCACTGTCAGCTTTTCCCAAGGTCAGTGCCTCTTGTCAGATCCTATGAGTGTTTCACCCTCTCCTGCACACAAAGTGCGGGTTTTCCTTACACAGATGGGTGTAGTGCAACTGATAGATTGCTGCTTTGAGCATTTGAGCCAGAGCATTGCCTTTCCCAAATAAGTCATAAACAAGCATAAATGCTGGTAGAAATGGGAGCTATTTGGCTACCATTATAACCTCCCACTACAGTTTTATGCTGAAAGAGAGAAAAGAAATAATGTGATAAAATGAGGCTATTCGTTGCAGGATGGGAGAGTGCAGCTATTATTCATATTTCAGCTTTCACAATGAAATTATTTACAAGAAAATCTGAGCCACACAGTAAGAGACAGAACATTAATACTTGTTTTTCTGTATGTAAGTTACTACATAAGTCACAAAAAACATCTCTGGATTTGAAAGAGTCTGACTTAGCATCCAGTCTCTTGTCATAGATGTTCTGTTGTTTTCTCTTTGTTTTCTCTCACTTAGATGAAACTAATTTTTAACTCTTTTTGTGTGTAAGACTCACTTTAACATTGATAAAAATGGCCTTCATTTGAAGAAAATAAGTATGTCAGCTTGTACTGAGCAAGATTATTTTCTGTAGAAAGCTTCAGGTTTACACAGGCCTTGCAGAGTGAAGTAGAGGTAGAAAGGGAAGGGATGAATGACAGTTCAGAAGTGTTGTATAGATCTCAGAGCTTTTTGAGCAGGAGAAAATATTTGCTTTGGGTGAGAAAGAATAATTTTTCTTTATTAGGTTGTCACTGTAGCTGAGATTTGAGACAGCTCCACTAGACCTTCTGTTTACAAACAGAGAAGGGAGGGAGGAGGTGGGAGATATGGTGGTCAGAGGCTGTCTGGGGTAAGGTGACCATGAAATAATAAAGTTCTCAATATTTGGTGCAACAAGAAGGGGCATCAACAAAACTTTTACACTGGACTTCCAAAGGGCAGACTTTGGCTTATTCAAGAGACTGATTTGGAGAGTACCTTGGGAAACAGCTCTTAAAAACAAAGAAGTCCAGGAAGGATGGACATACTTCAAGAAGGAAATCTTGATGGCACAGGAGCAGATTGTCCCTGTGTGCCAGAAGACAAGCCAACAGGGAAGCCGACTGGCCTGGATGGGCAGTGAGCTTTTGCAGAAACTCAGGCAAAAAAAGAGGGTGTATCAACTTTGGAAAAAGGGGCAGGCAACTCAGGAAATGTTTAAGGATGTTGTTAAGCCACGCAGAAAGAAAATCAGAGAGGCAAAAGCTCAATCAGACCTTAACCTGACCACTTCTATAAAGGATAATAAAAAATGTTTTTATAAATACATTGATAGTAAAAGGAGAGGCAAGGAAAACCTCAATTCCTTATTGGACACGGGGAATATATTTACCAGAGATAAAGAAAAGGCTGAGGTACTTAATACCTTCTTTGCCTCAGTTTTCCACAGTAAGACACATTGTCCTCAGGGCAAATGGCCTTCTGAGCCTGGAGAAGAGGAGGCTCAGGGGAGACCTTATCACTCTCTACGACTTCCTGAAAGGAGGTTGTAGCCAGGTGGAGATCGGTTTCTTCTCCCAGGTAGCCAGCGAGTGGATAACAGGGCACAGTTTTAGGCTGGACTTCAGGAAGTACTTGTTCATGAAAAGGATAATCGGGCATTGGGATGGGCTTCCCAGGGAGGTAGTGGAGTCACCACCCCAGTGGTGTTTAGGACTGGATGTGGCACTTAGCGCCATGGTCTAGTTGACAAGGTGGTATTAGGTCACAGGTTGGACTTGATGATCTCAAAAGTCTTTTCCAACCTAGCTGATTTTGTGATTGTCAGGTGACTATTACACTGCAAGGTGATAAACTGTTAGTGTAATTAAGAAGCAACAGTTTAGTTATGCTGACACAGATAGATGATATAGATATAGCTTAGATAAAATAAAGAAGTTACACTGTGTTGTTCTCGGCATGAAGTTTTGTTGTGCTGGAGTTCAGCTAAGGACCAAACAATGTTCAGAAAAAATATTAATAGCAATTTATCCCTTTCTTCCTGCTGTCTGCATTGGTTTTGGTCTTCTGAAATGATCCATTTTTTTGGCTGTGATACATAGTTCACGTAGGAAAATATTGTTCTATACTGAACATCTTTGAAAGTGTGTCAGCCAGCTAAGAAACAAATGAATATCAACAATGAACTATTTTTTTTTCAGAGCCCTAAACTTTTCTGACTGCTTCTAGGACAGCTTTTTATTTCTTTTAGGACAGACTTATATTCTTTATGAGAAAATTTGTTTGAATGGCCAATTTTCCAAGTCACTCAATGTTAGATAAATTGTCTGTACTGTGAATCATAGGGCTGTATAATGTGATAAGCAATGGGAAAAAAGAATTAAAAGCTAGCTTGCTTGAAAACTGCTTTTTGAAAAGTTGTATTTTAGATGTCTTTGCTTTTCAGTATTGACTACCATCAAATTTAGCATTCCTGCTGGGCTTTTAGAAACTCAAATCCCAGTGAGTTAATTTTGCTTTGGTTAAGAAAGTTGTCAGAAATTATTTGATTTTTGTAAGGATCAAAGAGTCCTATGGTATTTAAAAATAGGCACTTGATCATGTCTATAACTACACAATATTTATAGATCAAGAATAAGTTATCTTATAAGTATCCCTGTCTTCCTTGTTTTTTCTAGTACAGACTGGATGATATGAATATGACTCAGTTTTGAAGGAATAATCAGGTGACATTGAGTAATGTTGTAAAAAGATAAGTAAACAGGATTATTGCTTAGTGAAACAGGGCAGCGTGCTTTTGCTGAGATGGAAATCTTGGGTATTGCATAGTGTTGTACCAAGATGACTTTAGCTGACATTCTGCCAAATGCAGAACATATAGAAACTAGATGTTTCTTTTCATAAACAAGCCAAAATGTTTAATATATACAGCGGGAGATGGTACTTGAACTGCTTTGCTTTCTTCAGTATCAAGAAGTTGTCTCTTTTCTATGGTAGAAAATGAAATCTTCAACAAAAGCCAGTGCTGACTTTTTTGATTTGCTGACTTTAGCAACTGGTCAGCAACATGCCCCATAACACATTTTGAATACATAGAGATGATTGTTTCTTATACATGCTGGTTTCCAGGGCTTTGTATTTTTTTTTTTTTTTGGTGGGGGTGGAGATATTCTTTTATAATTGTGATTAACTAATATCTAAATTAGGCTAAAATGGTACTCAGCTATCAAGAAGAAAAAGTTGAATGCTAAGTTTAAAAAATAACAGGTTTTGAGAGACCAGAGGAGCTATTAATTACGAGCCTAATTATTGTGAGCAACCTCTAAAAGTTGTTTTAATAAACTTTTAGTTTCTAGGCAAAACCAAATTCTGCATATTATGCACGGAATATATGATGTTAAGCACAATGGTGATGATGCTTTAGCTTTTTCCTTCTCTTGAAACAGCAAATAATGTGGAAATCAAATAAGGCAGCAACTAACATGTTGACCAGCAATGGCTGTTCAGTGAGCCATGTCCAAAAAGTCATCTGGAAAGGAGTCTTGTAGCTGGGGATCAAAGCAGAGACACCAGAAACTGGGTAGCAATTGGCAAAAAGTATTTTTAAACATTTCCGTTCTCAGATTTCCACTAGACTTTAATTAAGGAATTGTATTGGGCCATTGACAGGGAATATTTCTTCTGCAGTTGAAGCAGAGGCTGGAGCACCTTGCTTTTAGATAGGTGGTAATGGGCAGCCTTTGAGAAAGAGCTGCTAGTTTACCAGCTCACTAGGTGTGATATGGCAATTCCTGTGCTCTTATCTTGTTCCCTTACAGCTAGTCCCTCCATGAGGCTGGAGTCACAATGACAGGGTTTGCTGGGGAAATATACAAGCTTATCCAATTTTATGGATGATTGCAACACTTTCAGCCTCTCAGACTCATCTACAAAGGCAAGGAAATTTAAAAGAACAGGGGAAGTTGATGGGAAATAAGAAAAAAGACAGGAGAGACCTCAAAATAAATTGATTTAACCTATTGGCATAAATCCAGAGCTTATTGAAAAATAAGAGTTGAGATTATGAAGTAAAAAGTACAAACACATTCCTAAGATAGCAGAGATAAGAAAACTACATAAAATAAGGCTTTAGTTTGACAAGACCATTGGATGTTATCAGAATCATTAAGCCATATCATTTCTAGTCACCTGAAAAGAGCTGTTCCCTTTTCTCTCCATCTTCTGCTCCCTGAAAAGAGAAACTTTGTCATTTTAAGGCCTTTGTTAATGGCAGGCTTTTCTATTTCTTGTTAAGAAGATTGCCACGTTTTTTAGTTGGTGCATAACAGCAAAAATAGATTGTCTCCATAGTCCAACATGCCTTATGAAACATAGCTGAAAGCTTAGCTATAAAGCTTACAATTATTTCTGAAACTTACCATATATTACATTACAAGCAAGCAAATTGAAGGCAGTAATCATGGCTTTTATCTTGCAAATTTGCCCTAAGAACTTTAAAGAGGTCTAAATATTATAGCTAAGGAACAGGATGCTGCTGACCAGAGTAATAAAAAGCATTGTGAGATTTCAGCTTTCTGTCAAGGTGCTAGAATGTATTACAGAAAGTAATTTAATGATGTACTTTATTATCTATAACAAGTAAAAATTGACTGATTTACTTCCAAAATTTTCAATTAAATATAGGCATTATTTTTTCGTAACACTGAAAGCTTATTGTTAATATTTTGCAGAAAGCCTTGCCCAGCAGAGGTAGTACTATTAAGAATTCTGCTCTCTCCTTGTGTATCAGACAAATGTTGCTAATTCCACCTTGTGATACAGAAATCTGCAAAGCCCATAATAGTGTCCCAAAAGATGCTGATAGCATAATTTTAAATATAATGTTAATACTGGAAATATAATATGGGCTGCTTTTATAGATAATTTTAAAATATCAGCAGCACCAGCCAAAGAAATTTTTTTGAATAGATTGAATGTGGGGTCTATAAAAGACTTAATTTAAAAAATTATGCCTAGATTTAGTTTTGATATTGATCAATAGCAGTAGTATTAGTAAGCATTGACAGAGTTTTAAATAATGAGTATTTGCAACTCTCTGACAAATTACATTTAAAACATGCTCCCACTTCCTACTCCCCACAAGGGAAAACTAAAAATTTTAAAGATGTACAAACTTGCAGGTATTTTGGCAAATTAAATAAGAATGAGTTAAACTGTAGAATATTACATGAAATTGGAAAGAGGATAAAAAATAGATTTGTAAATGTATATTGGAAAACTGAGCCCCTAAATTTTGTTAATTTTCCAGACAAGTCTAGAAACCCCTTTGTGTTCTTAACATTTAACGGAGAGAGTGTCAGTCTTTTTTCTTTATAGTTTACATGGAAAACATAAGGTAGGAATAACATGAATTCAGATCAGTTCAAACAAAACTTCATTGATATGCAGTGGCTACAGAACTAATTCGGAAAACTGGTCTCAACAAATTAGGACACACTTTAAAGTGTAGTTGCCATAGCACTATCTGGTTCAAATTGAAGGGATATGTTGCACTGTAGATAGTGCTAGTGAAGGAAGATTATGTAAAAAACAGGATCATTTGTGTTTGTTCCTAAAGGGACCCTCAGGCCAGAGAGTTCGTAAATGTCTTTCCTGGATTTTATTAAGTTAATGTACCATGTCTGCATTTGATTTCTTTTTATTCCCACAGGGATTATATTGTTCTTTTTAACTATGTTTGCTCGAAAGTATATAATGTGCTTCTACAATATAGAGTTGAGCATCTCAGCATCAAACTTTCTTTTGCCAGATAGATAGATAAAGCTATAAAAAGAAGTTCACCAATTTATCTAATCCCTTTGAAAGAAGAGCTCATGCCAAAAAAAAAAAGCAAACTCCAAATGATAAAGCTAACCTTTTATAACAATTATCTCCCTATGAAAAGAAGGATTTTTTAATGAATTTTTTTGGTCTCTGTTGGTGATTTGGCACAGTCAATTAAAATCCCTGGAAGTGCCCAGAAATTCAGTTTAATAGCACAATAAAGTTTGGATATGGAAGAGGAGGTATGAAGATACTTGCAGTTTGTAGATACAAAAAACAAATTCCCTTCTCTGGACAAGGAGCTCATGGACTTCAGCTTTCTCACGGAGCTCGTTCCCATCGAAAGGATTCTTTCATAGGTGAGAAGATTTTAACATCTTGTTTGCATTTGATGCTGTGTGGCAATTTAACTTCACCAAAAAGAACATGTTTAATCTATTGCAATACTGGTACCTTCTGTGTCACAGCCATTTCCATGACCTCAAATTCCATCAAGAATTATTCATGGTTAATGGAAAGTGACATCACATCATAAAGATAGAGATCACCAAGAAAACTTTTAAAAGGTTTTTAGACATTAAAAAGCTCATGGCTGTGGCAGAGGCATTGTTAGGTTTGTGGCAGTGTGCAGTGATCATCAGACTGATCAAAAAAAGTGTAATAAAAATTGCTGTGTTTTTGGAATTCTGGAATGTACATGGAGATTTTGCAGTTGCTTGATTCCTGAGGCTTGTCACTTCAGAAACTCAGCTTTAGTGTTGAAGAAACTTGTCACTGCAGATCTGGCATGATAGAGTGCAACACAATATGGTCTGACTTGCATGTAATCCTTCAGCAGATGAGTGTAGCTCCAGGGATGTTAACATGACACAAGCTACTGTTTTAGATCATTTTCCATGGTGCTTGGCAATGCTAGCCTTAAACATGAATTTTTCAGGCAAAATTGTACAAAGCAGGAGAAAATCGGTAGCAAGTAAAACTATTTCAATAACTGTGGATTCAAGGACTTTTATGATAAGAGCTAGGAATGTTAAAATGTTGGCTATGATCCAAACATGCATTGTGCCAGGAGAGACGTAACAGGGAATTTTGAGTCTGTAAATAAAGATGGATAGAAATCTTAACCTCTGAGAAATGTGGTGTCCAGAATACTTCCCCACATTGTTTTTCTGATTAAGAACCAAGTTTGATTTTTTTCCTGATCTTTGATGAAGACAATTAAATCCCAGTTATCTTGGCTTTCAGATTTTTAAGTTTGTAAACCCAACACTTGATCTTGCACGTTGCTGATCTCATTGTCTGGTTCCACAAGATGCACTCGTGTCTCTTCTCAGGTCATCGTGCGGATACTGATACTACTCCATACAATGAGCTGTGAGGACAGTATTCAGAATTTTAGACATTGTAACAAAATATTAATATAGATAGCAAACTGGTGCTGCATCTGTTACAGGACAAGCTGAACCAGCTCTTATTTTTGTGACTAGTATTTTTGCATTGATGCAAGCAAATGACTGCTGAAGGAAGATGACTTTTTTTCTAGTCCCATTTCACTGACTCTGTTGTGAAACTATCGGTAAATGTTTTGTGATAAATTTTGCTTTTAGTATATTAGAATTTTTCTTCTTCAAATCCACGGCATTAATCCATAACTTCCTTTACAAGACAAGAGTTTGAAAGTTAATGTCTAATTTTCTGCTCTTCTTGTGCCCATTTCTACTTTTTCTTCCACAATGAAGTCAAGAAATTCACTGTATATTTCTCAGTCTCCGGGGGCTCACGGGGTTTTTTGTGTATTTTGTGCGGTTTTGTGGGGTAACCCTATTACTTCTCAAAAATACCTGTTCAGAAAAAAGTAGAGATTGTTGACCATGAGATATCAGGTAGGAAAACATGAAAATTGAAGAAATCCACTTCCATGGCAGTAAGACTTCCCAATATCAAGAATTCTTAAGAAATATAGTATCAAGTGATATCATGAATAAGTAGAGGTCAATGTCATATGGAAAGTTAATGTATTATCCTGATGTAGAAAATAGTTGTTAGTGCTGATTATGCAATACAGAGCAAATTTTTTTTAAAGGCAAAATAAAAAAGCAAGTATGCAAAATCAGGAGGATTTATTATTGAGTTGTTTTCTAGAGCAGAAATATTACCTGACTTGGCAAATTTAGCAACAGAATTTCAGGAAAGATTCAAGCCCCTATAGATTAGAGGTTCTTATCTAAGGAGAGTAGGAAAGCTTTGAGGGAGTAAGGCTCTTCTTTTACGATCTTAATAATGTGAAATACATTAGCCTGTGTAAGACAGTCAGATCATACAATATTACCTCATCTAATATCTTTTCAAGGCTGAACAAGGCCTGGTCATTCAGTCTCTCCTCACAAGATGAGTGCTCCAGCTCCCTACCTTTTTGGTCCTCCACTGAATTTAGGGTAGCATAGGAAAATTACAAGCCCCAGTTGAACGGGAAAGTGGTGTCTGGGGTTAGAAAACAAAAGCTGCAAAAACAAGAGGCATCAGGAGGAGAAAAACAGCGAAGAAATACCTCTCAAGTGATGCACACAGCCTGGGAAAGTAGAGCTGTGCCTGTCATTGAGACATTGTGTGTCAGGATCCAAGGAGAAGCTGGTGAGAAGTGACATTATGGCAGGAATGTATTACAATCCACGAAGTTAGGATCAGAAAGTGGGTGCCATATTCTTTGAACAAATTCAGACCCTCTCCAGATTGGATACCTTCATTCTCATGCAAAATTTTAATCTCTGACACCTGCTGGAAGGGCAGTACAGTGGGATGCAGTCAGCCCAGTTTTCTGGAGTGTGTCAGAAATAACAGTGATATATTATACATTTTGATATATCAAATTAATACAGTTACGGACATAAATGTTTTTACTGGACTAACATTTGTGACAAATTTGCCTTTTAAAACCTACGGCATATAAAACTTTCTTCCTACAAATTATACTTTGCTTCTACTAATAAGGAAAAATAAATTCATTGTAGTAATAAAAAATAAAAGAGAAAAACAGGTGCAATTGCTTCACAACTATTAGCTAGATCTTATAAGTGACTCTGATTTTTTGATGCTTAATTAACATTGCCAAATCAGAAGCTAAATCATGGGATAAGAAAAACCCACAATTAACAGCATGTCTTTCTTCTCTTTCATTCTTTCCAAAAACCTGTATTTAAACCTATATTCTAACCATAATAGAAACAATTATCATATCTTACTTTCCCTTTTTAAACCATGTGGTTTTGCCTGTTTAAAACATTTTTATAGCATAATAATCATAGGATTCAATTTTTACAGAAGTAGTGATTTAGCTACTTTAGTGCTTTATAAGCTCTTGCTGCATATTTATTTCCTGGGCTTCTGCCATAAGGAAAATCCCCCTGTCTTCAGTTGGAGTTGTATCCGTAGCTGAAAGCAGAATAACACTAACTGTGTGTGAGAAGTGGCTTTCTTCAATATAAAAGTGAATCAGGAGAGCATGGAAAAGCTGTCATACTGTTGCATGGATGTTCCTGGACAATTCATCTTGAGCTGCAGTACTGTTTCCTTGTCTAGGCTCAGCAGACAGAAATTTTCTTGAAGACTGCTAGTAAGATTTGCTTATTTCAGCATGCAGGAAAAACCATGAGCTTTATTCAAGAAGAGAATGATGTAACTCCTGTAAGGTCAGAGCAAGCTCTATTGAGGATAGAATACTGGGTTGCACATTTATGAAGTAGGAGAAATTAGCTTTAGCTATACAGTATTTCTCATAAACTTTCAGAATACTGTTTATTTTCACAGTTGTCTATGTGAGGTGAATGAACAGCAGCTTACACACACATAAACTAAAGTATTTTTATTCTCAGGTCTTTTCTTTCCTGGGCATTGCTTCTGCCAAGTTAGATGATTTCTGTCTTGAATAGTCCTTTTGTAGCTGTGGCTGTCTCCTCATCTGCCAACTGCTGCTCTGTACCAACAGAAATTACTTAGGTCCAATCTGCAGTCTAGCTGTTTGAGGTGGTGGGCTTTTTTTCCTTTTGAGGGGGAGTGGGTATATTGAGTTAGTCTAGACTTGCAAAATTATTTTTTCTTCTCAGCAGTGTTGAGTCTTGACTGACAGTGTTGCAAAAAATGCATTCAGAAGAAGTATTTCAATCTGTAGCCTGAAGAGCTTAAATAAAGAGTGTGGAAGCTGCAGAGAGATTAATTTCAGCCTAGGGAGCCATGCCATCCTAAGAGTGTTAGTGTGCTAACGGAGGCAGGGGGAGAAGTAGAGATGATTCAGGACACCTGAAGTTAAATCCTGCTTTGAACCCTTCCCCAGACTGTATATGTTGAACCTGCCTACTCTGAAGCTAACATTTCCATATTCTCGTCCCTTCTGTGGGTTAAAATTTTAAAAAGAAGGTTTGGAGTGTGCATTTGGGGCTTTTAATTTATTATAGTGTAATTTTTGAAATGCTCTGCTGAGTGAACTTTGAGTTCTCATTAACTTATATTGAATAAAAATCCTAGCAGAATTTCTTACCCTGCTTAGTGTCTAAAATGTATCAGATTAGTTAATCTCATGAGGGTAAATTAACATTTGATGCCACTGATAAGAGCACTGATATTTTTATTAGTGTTATAACTTCTTCTGCTGGCTTTTTTTGTCCCCCCCACATAGTCGCACATGATTATAATGATTTTTTGTATACAGTGCTATGTTTTGGCTCCAGGGAGTATAAACTCATAAGGGAATCATCATTATTTATTAGTAGTTTACCATAGACTTCAGGCAAATCACTGCCCTAAAAAGTTGAATTCTACTGTAGTATAGTCCTATCTTAAAATGAACATATTATTTTGCAAATTAAAATAAAAATTAAAATTGTTCCTTCTGTGTTGTCACAACTCTGCATATGATACCAATAAATGTTTTGCTATTAGCAAAATCAAAGGCGTGATATGAGCTTTCATCACTAATATGGATGCAGTACAGAGTAATTTTTAAAAATGGAATGTATTTTCTCAATGGAGAGAAAGGATAAGGATCTCGGTACTTCTTGCAATAGATGTATTAATGAAAATAAAAAAATATCTTTTAGCTTTGCTAAAACAAAAAATGACACAAACCCCTTGAATCAGCTATATATTTTCAAAAGTCATCTCTCAATATTTCACAATTCTGTGCTCCTGCTTGCTGAAGGAAATTAGTAGAATTAAGCACGTTTTCTAGGACAGATTGAGCAGTACTGGTAGTTTATATTCATGCATGGCACTGGTGATATCAGAGCTCCTGGATATCTTGAGCAAGGTCTGATTTGCAGAAGCATTTGGAAGCAGTGGCTAATCAATGAGGCAGACAGGGAAGAGTCTTGTCCTTTTCTCAGGATTGGGTCAATACCACATTGACACAAGTAAGAGGATAGTATATCTCCCTCTAACTGTTAATTTTCTAGGCAATTTGCATACAGAAAAGACTCAGAAAACTATTTTTGGCTTTTCAGAAAATTTCAGTTGCAACGGCTGATTTATTTTTTTACTTTCAATAATTTTGTTCCATGTACAAGAACCTCTGTATGAAAATTGGTTAGCTTCACTCACAATTTTTTGTGGAAAATTATCCAAATGCACAGCAATTTTACCACTCAAGAAGGGAGGAATATTTCAGACTGCTTTATTAACAATTTTGAGTTTTGAGAATTCACCACCATTTGGGCTGAGACCAGCTTCTCATAAATTCCTGTAAAATGGGAATTCAGGTTTGAAATTTGGAGCAGATGGAAAAGTATATAGAGGCAAAACAGTTTTAGCCTGGATAGGAAACACTAGGGAAGTGTCTTCAACCTGAATATATTCCTGAATGGATTCTTTCTTGCCAATCTCAAACGAAGAACGTTATGAAAAACCAAGCAAACTAAAAACCCCCAAACCACACAAACAGCAGTAAGAACAACAAACCGGTAGAAATGTAAAAAGAGTAACAGAGAAAAAGTTTTCAGATTCTGTAGCAGTCCAGGAGCTGAGCCCAAGTGGGTGTTGCAAACATCAGTAGCAGCCAGCAGAGGTTGACTGTTTGCAATCATTAAGGAAGCTGGACTTCGCTGTATTTAATGTCAGGAGCCAGGTAATATTTTTTTCTACTTGCTGGGCTAAGATTCTTTGAGGGCCTGAAAGAGCTGGAGGGAGTACTCCATAAGCACGGCATTTCAAGGGAGATTTTCTTGTGGGAGACACAGACCAGGAGATTTGCAGTCAAAACGCATAGCTAGAAAACAGTGAGTGCTATTTGCACATCACTTGAGCACTGGTATATACTGAAGCACAGTGGCAGAAGCTATGTTCCCTACAGGATCTCACGCAGCAAGTCTCTGTAAGACTAGAGGTCCAGTTTTCATCTTTTACGGCTGAAGACTTGACACAGAACAAGCTATGTAAACCTGAATTATGTCATTTAATCATTTTTCATGTGCAATCATTTGCGGGAAAAATATTAATCAAGATAGGCTAGAACACCATGATATAACCTTCAGTAATTCAGCTTTGCCTTCCAACAATTTGTGGGCTCAACTAATGGGAACACGATGACTTAGGTGACTAAAGTGTTTAGGCATCTCATTGCAATTGAAATGGTATAAATCAGGTGCTGGAATACCTTAATTCCTTTTTCTCTGGCATCTCTACTAAGGAAGGATCAAAGCAGTTACAATGAAGTGTCACAATGAGCTTGTATCTGTATTTTAAAGTGATGTATTTTGTACTGAATGCTATTCAATCACAGTCAGTAAAACTTTGCGATTTATGATCTGACCATCATTAAAATCTTGGATAAGAATCTGCTAATCAGGGCTCGATTGCTCAGCAGAGACACTGCAGAGGTAGTATCTGCTATCCATTAACTGCACACTTGCTAGTTCTTGCCAGGGACACAACCGGAGTTGTCAGGAAACCCCAGTGGTGCAATGCATAAACATACAATGAGAGATTTGTGTTGTGGTACTTTCAAAGGTGATGTGAGGAAAGGGAGATCTCTCTACTCTCTACCTCATCTTTTGTATGCCACTGTGGTTATTTTGTATGCAAGGGATTTGTATGCCAGGGTGCAGCGATCCGTTGCCTTGCCTCAACTTTCCGCCCAGAAAACAAGAAAACCTCATGGAGAAGAAGCTGCTTGATGCCTTGAATACAGATGATATGCACAGAATATTTAAATCTCGTCCAAGTTTTGTTTAAGATTCCATTAGGATGCAGTTGTGAATGAGCTTCTTTTTGCATATGTAATTAGAAAGCAGAACAGATGGGAAAGGCATAGTTTAAAGTGATGTGTTCATTAAAATAACCAAAGCTGCAAAGTGTTTGTTCCCCAACAGTGAATTCAGGATATGAGACTCCTTAGGTTTGACTTTTTTTTCCCCTACTTTGAGTCTGACAACTATGAATGACAACAATGAGATCTCTTGCATCAATTTTTGTTAGCTATCACCACTGTTCCTTAGGGCAGATTGACTGTGCATTCCCTCATATGTGGTGTGTGCTCAGTTAAGATATACTAGGAAGCAGTGGGTATTAAGAAGCAGACACTACATCAAGGGATTTATTTTAATTGCATTTACTGTAAGAAAGATCTATTGGGATTTAAAAAATAATATAGTGATTTTAATGTTCTTTTAAAAAAGATCTGTGTGGACTGTATCCTGATAACTACTGTTATCCCTTGGGTTATTTCTACTTTTAACTTTCAGGTTTTTAAATGAAAATGAAATAATTTTAAGAAATATAATTAGGGTTTTTTACACACACACACCCTGTCTACTATTTTACTAGAAGGCAAGTCTTCTAAAATTAGCCTAACAATGTCAAAAAAATATTTGATAAAGTGAATAAGGGCTGATCCTTATTCTCTTCCATGAAAATAGAAAAAAAAAGTTGGTTTACATAGTTTAAAGAGATGAAAAGCACACCCCCTTTACAGGCTTGCATCTTTCAGCTGCTATGAAGGAAAGCTAATTTGAGGAATGAATATCGGATCTTTCCAATCTTCTACTCCTGCAAAATGAGTTTTATTAGATGTATTTTATAGGGAACTTAGAGCTTCAGAGCTCCTAATTCTTGCTGCACTTCTAGAAAGCTGTTGAAACTCATGGAGAAGTAGGTCAAAGGTTGGATCTAATTTGCCAGTTTCTAGTAAATATGGTTTGATTTGGGGTAAATTCTAATAGTGAATTCTAGAGAAGAAGATCTCTAGTTGTCATTTTTTTTCTCTTTTTCTCTCACGCTGCTATTTTCTCCGTATTTTTTACATTCTAAATATCAACCTTTTCTTCTTGTGAAGCAGAACATTCATTATTTGCCCACAATCAGTGTTTTGCATGGTCTTGTCCGCAAATGCATCCCTACTGTTATGTGCTAAAAAGAAGAGCTTTTCAAAAATGCAAAAGCAAATCCCTACCCTGAAGATAGGGAATGGATTATAAATCCAAATTAGCTAGAACAGCAGATGGATACAAGAAATAAACACATGCATGCTGTTTATGATAAGGAAACAAATGTTTGTCCATGCCAGTACCAGGAAAAGATTGCTCCAATTAGAAGTGAAGCCTGCTATGAGGACTAGAGCGTCTTTGTTGGAGGACTCTACTAAATACATGGTAAATTCGACCCTCCCTCAAAGCAGCTTGAAGTGCAAAGTCTTCAATCATCCAATATTTCTGCATAAGCATAACTTTTCTCAGTGTGACTAGACCCCCTGTAGTGTTCCAGGATTGGAAGGGACCTTAAAGGTCATCTAGTTTCAACACCTTCTACCAGAACAGAAAGCCTTGTTCAACCTGACCTTGAACACCGACAGGAACGGGGCATCCACAGCTTCTCTGGGCAACTTGTTGCAGTGCCTCACCACCCTAGGTGTAAAGAATTTCTTCCTAATGTCTAACCTAAATCTACTCTCTTTCAGTTTGAAGCCATTCCTCCTTGTAGTGTCACTACACACCCTGAGGAAATAGTCTCTCTCCATCTTTCTTGTAGGCTCCCTTCAGGCACTAGAAGACTACAATTAATTTACCCCAAAGTCTTCTCTTTTGAAGGCTGAAAAATCCCAACTTTCTCAGCCTGTCTTCATAAGAGATGTGCTCCAGCCCTCTGAGCTTCCTGTGACTTCCTCTGAATTTATTCCAATAGCTCCACATCCTTCCTATGTTGGAGGTCTCACACCTGGAAGCATTTTATTTTCTCTGAGTAATGTCTTTATCTACACTGTATTATAAAATGGACAGAGGAAGACAAGGCAAAAATGAAAACCTCCATTGATGCCCTACTTAACATCAATGGTGACAAACAGTGCAGGTAGATTTATGCCATTTAGAAGTTCGGGTCTCTTATATTGTTTTCTAGGGTACTGTAGAAAATGCCTGCCCATATTTTCACTGAAGTGTGGTAAATGAATGATCTCAGTATTTCAAAGCTTTCTTTTTGGTCTTGATTTATCTTTTATGGAGCAGAATGACAAGAAATGTCTTGGAAAATAGCAAGGTATCAAAGAGTATTGATTTCATGCTATTGCAGTGACCTAGAAAGTATTACTTCTCATTGAAAGATTATGTTGTGGTTTTCCCATACAAGTAAGAAGATTCAAACTCTAGGAATGTTTCAGGCTATTATTACATAATTATTAAAAAAGGCATATTTTTTGTTTCCTTGCTGAAAGGCTATAGAATTATTCTATGGTTAAATAAAATAATCCCCTGAATGGTAACTATAACAAAACTTACATCTATAATTTGCTTTCTAATGAAATTTCTGAGTAAGGATCCTCTTCTTTTTTAATTCATGTCATAGAAACTTTTTTATTACTGATTTGAAAAGAGTAGAACACTAGACTTACTGCAGTACTGATATTTCTAATTTTGTGATTTGAAGTAGGGAGTGATGAACAAGTCAGACTAAAACAAGAATGGATTCTTCCAGTGCAAATTAATGTTTCCAGTTTTCGCCATGAATTAAAATGGAAGTTTGAAATTTTTAAAAGAATGATTTCTAACTGAAATGGAGCGGACATTTTCAAAAATTGTCAGTGTCCCCCTTCTTATAGGTCTGTAAACTCAATAGCCTATGACAGCTCGGATCAAAATATAAAATCTGTGAGCCTACCCCAGCTTTGCTGCTTACTGACAATTCATCATGGGGAATGATAAGAAAGTAAGTCTAACTCCTCATCTTGGCTGTCTTTGTGTGCAGTAAAGGGGAGGTAACTCAGTCCCCAAACTTGAATAGGGAGATGAAATGTGTAATTAATTAAAAAGAACAAATTATACATGAAAAAGTAGGCCCATGTTGACTTAAACTCTTTATACTCCTAGGAATAGATTGTGCTATCTTTTACATGTGTCATTCAGAGATAGACTATGTTTTTCATGCTACTTTCTCTTCCACAGAATGAACCTGTGCAATAAAATGCAATAAAAACATGAAACACATTGGAATACTCATAATTTTAAAAAATTAAGTCTTTGAACTTCAACTGTTGTAATGAAGCTAATACCGTTTGTTAGCAATTGCTTTTATTTGGTGTAAAATCATTAACAATTTCCACTTTTACAAGATCTTAGCATTCTGAATACAGTTTTGTGTTTTCTGCATAATAAGACTTATCATGAGTGTTTGTTTCAGCAGTTTGGTCAGTCTGCAGCAGGAGCAGATCAAATTACTTGTTTATAAAAAAAGCTCTATGAAATCTTTCACAGCCGCCTTTTACCACAGGTATGCTCTGGCTGGCTTTGTTGATTGAGACTTATAGGCTTTTATGAACAAGAAAGTTTCCTGGGTCCTCAAAGATACCTGGGCCACATGTTCAGTGCTGACTTTTCTCTTGTTGAAGCTCTCTATTAAAAAAAGTTCAGGTACAGTCATTCTTGCTCAAGTTGAAATGAGTTTTCTTGTGTGTTGTGTAGACTGCTATATGGTACAAATCAGAGTATTCTGTGACTCTCTTGGTTCATGCCACTGGGTCAATTATTTTGGCTGCTGACTGGGTGAATATGTTTAATCACATTAAATTCTGGAATAGCATAAAAATAAAAATAGGAAGCAGATATTGTCTTCAATTGAATTTATTGCACTTTTACTACCAAAAACCTCTAAAAATGCTCCTTACCTTTTTAAAGGAAACTGTATTATATGCATCTGTTTAGTATCTTTAAAACATTTTTTGAAGCTCTAATCTACTTCTAATTTGTAACTCTCCTTGATTTCACAGAATATTGTGCTATTTGTCGCTAAAAGGCAGTACATGAATTAAAGGGAGCTGATGGTTTTTTTTGTATGAACAAACATGTATCCAGTGTCTATTTTTCTGCCATAATAAAAAGTGCAAATAAATGTAATAAAATTCAGGATATAGGCTATAATTATTAAAAATGAACAGTTTACACCAAGGTGTAAATAATAATAGCAATTACTCAACAAATTTAATACACCACTGTAGTTTCAGTATAACGCAATGTTCCCTGAAAGCTACTAACATTGCTGTCATTTTGATCCTTCCCTAAAGATAATTCATTATTCCTTCATGATGTATTGGCCATAAAATTCTGTTTATTTAAAAAATAATGCCATATTGTGGAAATTAGGCTTGATTTCCAAATTCCTCACTCCTTGAAAAAGGCAAAATATACTATTCATCAGTATGTCCTCTTTTCCCAATTCAGTATCACACCAATTTCTGAATTCCGGTGAAGAAGCTCGGATTTATTCAACAAAATATTTCATGATATGTGGAATTGTGAACATGTGCACATTTATGGGGATGTGAGATTTTTTGTACCTATTTAGATTGAATGGAGACATAAATGCACTTACATTCCTCCAGTGAATTCAGGGTATTTTCAGGATTTTACTGTGGCGAAATTTGTATGTAATCCGACATTTTCATAACTTATTTAGAGTATGCACCTGAAAAAAAAAAAATTAAAGAAAAGAGAAAGGATCCATGAAGCACTAGAGGTTACATGTATCAGCAATAAAATGAACAAAGTAGTCATCTCCCCCAAATTACACAGCTTGGCGAATCAAAGTGGAAGCGGACAATTTTAACTGATACACACAGGCTGCTTCTGGTGACTGGCTGAGGACTGCCCTGCACACTTAGACTGATTACCATTCCCTTACCATGCTGGTCTGCTCAGCAGCACATTTAGCTATAATGAAGTGTGTTTCTCCTTCAGCCTTTCGACTATTTATTTCTTTACTTGCTTGCAAAAGCCAGAAGGCAAATCTGAAACTGAGACATGGGATGATATTGTTTGCTACTCTTTGCAACATTGACAAAAAGTCTTGTCTCTTGCTCGTTAGAAATGGTTATAGGGCAGTCTGTCTTGCAATACTGGTGTTTCCATCTCATAGCCTAGGTGTGACTATTGTGTCACAGCTCTCTAACTTTTCTTAAGCATGATGTGAAAAATGCTTTCCAATTCTTCTTACATAAAAATAAATAACCAAGAAAAGGAGTCCTAGCACTCAGTTTTTAAAAAATATTTCCAAGGATTTGTAGATGAAGACTCTTTGAAACCTAGTTGCAATTTACAATGAATGTTTATCAATTATAGAAGGACAAAGTCTTGTCTCAGTAATATGAATGTACTAAATAAAGAAATTATATTTTGTTATGCTTCAAAGTCTTTAAATGTGCTTAACAAAAATCTCCTGGTTTAATGTAAATCTCCTACATAAAGTGCAAAAACCATAATATCTATTTTAAACTTCATAGCACTATAGTATGTCATACTTTTTAAACAATTGCATTGATGAAGGAAATTTTATTGACTCTTTGTCTTTCATAAAAGTTTTTAAAAATGCTCACATTTGCACTTTTTTTTTCTGTAGCCACCAAAGGCTTTTTTTTTACAAAGATGGCTTTTGTACAGTGGCAACTTTTTTTGTGCGCCATCAGTCTCAGATACGTCAATTTGATGAGTATCTTAGGACAGGGAGAGAAAAAATCATCTCTGCTATTACAAGAATTATGTAGAGCTAACTGTTCCAATCCCCATGTATAATAGTTATGAAGAAGCTGTATTCTGTTCTGAATGATCAGGTACCTTTCTCTGCAAAAAATAGAGCTGGTTTGCATTTGGGAATATGTGGGAATTTTTTTTGCTGCACCTTTTCAGTAAGGGTGTTTTTTGGGTTTGTTGTAAATAGCATTTAACTATTCCCTACAGCTAAAGTATCCTGTTTACTTTGCTGGGCAGAGCAGTGAGAAAGCATCTATTGTAAATCTCGAAAATTTTAACAAATTAGTTGTCATTGGTGTAGTGCTACACTTTTCATTACAATGAAAGGCAACCACTTAAGGCATCAGATCATCCTGTTGATATGACAACATTAAAATGTCTAATGACCTGCAAATGTTCACACCTGTAGCAGCTGAATGAATTTTAGGGTTGCCTAAGACTGAGGCAATGCTGCCGCCTAATGATGGGAGTATATAAGATGCAGTACAGCAAATTTCTTGTTTGGCAAGCAGGCGAGGGCTTGTCACATGAGTTGAAGCCTATAAGTAAATTAAAAGCAGCGAAAATTGGCCCATGGACTAGACTACATGATTTGGTGGTATGCCAAGACATTTATTTGGTTCAAAGCTGAAAGCAAAATAAAACCCTGTAAATCACATCAAGTCTGTAAACATTTTGTTTTCTGTGTATTAATGTCTGTCATGATTATAAAGAGAATGATATTCCACTTTTTCTCTGTTTTGATAGACGAGGTTTTTTATTTCATCTATTTCCTAATACTTACCATTATAATCGATATATCATTATAACATTGATCTGAGAAATTTTATTATTCTCTGAAGAATCCTAATACAGTTTTCCCCTTAATATTTTTATTTCATAACAAGAAATTCCATTAATGTCTCAATACTACATTTATCTATGCATCACTGGCCTTCTTTATTTAGAACAGTTTAATGTAGTCTAGTGGCTGAGAAGAATATTAATAGTATTACTGTCAAGTTAATTCATAGACCCATAAAGAGCAGTAACACTTGTGTAAGGCATCTGCCAACATAATCTGTGACAGCTTGTACAACCAGCAGATCAAAACTGGATCTAGCCCTGCAGATCTAGCTCCTTTCTCAATTCTTCTGGTAGATCTTTCAGTTTGGGCACTATAGTGAAACATAGAAAAGTAGAGATCTAGCTCTTATTTCCTCGCTTTTTATCTATATTATCTTTTCAACTTGAAATTTTATTGAAAAGGCATAGAAAATGCAAAACTGTTTATTGATTTGTGCCTTACTCTGACAAAGGACTTCATGGAAAATTGGTCAACCCTTGAACAATTATAATTTGGCAAAAAGTAATAAACTGTAATTAAGGCATTATGAAGGCATTGATTGGTTAGCAGGCATCCCACTAAGTCATTATAAATATATCAAAATAGGATTGGGGAAACAGAGTTAATATACTTGAAGCCTGTGCTAAAGTTTGTTCTGCATTTTTTTAAAAATAGGAAATAATTTCTTTCGTATGTGTTCAAATTTTTTTGGTATTCCATTCCCATCAGCTGGGCTGCCTTACAGGAATCAGCATCTTCACAATGAGTTCACATCAAAGCAACTGCCTGAGATCTAAATCTCTCTTCTTTCAACACAACAGGTGCAGGAGGTTGGTCTCCATCAGACAGTGATCATTACCAATGGCTGCAAGTGGATTTTGGGAATAGGAAGCAGATCAGTGCTGTTGCAACTCAAGGCAGGTACAGCAGCTCTGACTGGGTCACTCAATACCGGATGCTCTACAGCGATACAGGGAGAAACTGGAAACCATACCACCAAGATGGAAACATCTGGGTAAGTAATTGGTATGAAATGGAGGCATGTGCTGTAATGATGTCGATTGATTGTGTTTTTTGGAACTCTACACCTTGTACAACTCTTCAGTGTTGTTTCTATCAGGACAGAACAGAGCTTTGCTCAAAACATAGTGATTCAAGTTGCAGCTGCTGTCAGGAGGGCTATCCTCAAATTAGCAAAGTGCTTTTTGGGATGATGGTATTTAGCAGAACATGCAGATATTTTTTGGTTGCTGTTATTGCTCGATGAGTCCCTTACGCTTTGCCTCCTCTTTCAACTAATTTCACGGAGTGAGACAAAAAATTGGTTTTGAAAATTCTCCTGTTAAAATTTTGGAGGGTAATTTTTTATTTTGTGTGTACACGTGCTGGAGGGCAGTTTTATCAGGTATACATTATTTTCCATGCAGGTGTTACAGGGATGTGTTTGCTTTGGCTGGAATAGAGAGAATTTTCTTTAAAGTAGCTAATATGGGGACGTGTTTTGTATTTGTTCTGGGAAGAATGTTGCTATTTCAAGAATGTTTTCCTTACTGCTAAGCAGTGCTTGCACAGCCTGAAGTCCTTTTCTACTTCTCACCCTTCTCCAGCAAGTAGGCTGTGGGTGCACAAGAAACTGGGAGGGGAAACAGACAGGACAGCTGATTCCAGCTAACCACTGTGATATCCCATATCATATGGAGTCATGCTCAGCATATAACACTGGAGGAAGGAGAAAGAGGTCCTGTTCAGAGTGATGACATTTGTTGTCCCAAGCCACCATTCTATGTGATGGAATCTTGTTTTCCTTGAGATGGCCAAACACCTGCCTGCCCATGAGAAGTGGTGAATGAATTCCTTTATTGCTTTGCTTGAGTGTGGTTTTTGTTTTACCTATGGAACTGGCTGCATCTCAACCCATGAGTTTTCTCACTTTTCCTGTTCTCTCTCTCATCCCACTGTGGGGGAGTGAGTGAACAGCTGTGTGGTGCTTAGCTGCTGGCCGGGGTTAAACCATGACAAGGGATATTTATGCTATAATGATTTTTAAGAAAAAAGCATATAATTTGGCTTTGGTTTTTACATTTTTTCATGGATAAACTGCTAATTTCATTCTTGCTGAAAAGAGTAGCCTTCTGTTTTGCTGACAAAAAAATGATAGCTATTACTTAATGGGCCTTATAGCATGTCTTTCAGATGGTATTCTTTTTCAAAAGTATACTTTGAAAACAGCAAAATGTTATCATTCTTTCTGAAACCAAATTAAGTGATTAGCTACTATGTCAAAGCAGACAAGATTTAACACAGTGATATTTTAGATTCGCATTTTTGCCAGGTGCTTCTTTTATTACAGTCTGTTATTAAAAATGAATGTCAAATATAGAGCATAAGGTGAATGATTTTATCTGTATAAGAGAAACTCAGTTAATATGTGGAGTGTGTAGAAACAGTCATTTTTTATGACAGTATTGATTTATTGAAAAAATCTCCTCCATGTGCCAGATAGGATTCTGAAAGAGGGGGAATTTAAAGCTGAGGAGATAGACAACCTTGAAGAGAAAAAATATTGGATTTTGGCTTACATTCCTTAGAACTTGGATATGAATGCTCTTTATCAGGGTAGGGGACGACTTATGTTTAAGCTTGATAAATATAAAAATTTCTCATTTAAGGCCACTTAGTGTAAACACTAAATGCTATAAATATTTTTATATACCTACTCTAAATGTATAAAAGCTTCTCCAACAACTACTGTTGAAATCACCAAGAATGGGAGAGAGCTTTGCAGCTGGCTGAGTGAATAATATATAAAGCAGAACAGTTAGGCTGAGGAAAAATATGCTCTTAATAACTTTTGGTGATGGTTGGTTTGGTTGATTTAGTCACAGCAGTGATTGGTCATTTCCAAAGAAGACCAGCTTTCTGAGTGAGGACTTTGTAGCAAGTCTTTATTCTTATACCATCATTTAATACAAAAATATTGGTAGTTTCTCCATGAAAGAATATTTCCTTTTTTTCTTTATTAGCACTTATGTATGCTTGATGGATTCAGGGAAATACTATTGGTCTGTTATTGACCATTGGCATCACTTGCAAGAGAGTGTGATGAGCCATGCAGGTCTGATGCTCTAATTTGGAATGCTACGCCTTTCGGATATACTCTAGTAAGCTGGTTGCTGGAGTACTGCTATTCTTCATGTCCTACAATTTTTACCCAATATTAGAAAAGCAGTTTAAAAAATAAATGCTACCTTATCCCTGCTTTCTTTTGAAGAGTAAAATTGGGCCGTTACCAAAACAATACAAAGGCCACAGTTCTTGACTCTAATTCTAGTTTGCCTAAAATAGCATTGCTTCAGTGGTTAAATGATGCCAAAGCTTTGGTTTTATCTTGGAAACACTGTTTATTAGTTGTTAATATTTATTAACCTTAATATGTTCCCAAAACAAGGGAAGTGCCTGTGCATGGAGAAATTCTGTGGTCTGACTGTAGTAGTGTTACAGTAAGCAGACTTCCCCGACGTGAAAACAAGATGGTGTAGAATTTCCCATCAAATCTTCCGCTTAATGTCAGTTTGTACAAGAAATAAAAAGAGGTGGTAGCTGTTAGGACCAGACTAGACCACATAAGCCAAGCATCTATCATAGGCACTTTAAACTCATAAACTCAGATTCTTCCTGACTGAAATGACTGTGGTGATCTCAAAAATCTCTCATGATTCTGGTGCCGTTTAGAAATCTTTCTAAAAAGAACTTATTCTTTACCTTTGGATTTGTACATTTTAAGAGATTTATCCACAAGAGAAATACACTACACAGCCTTTGTTTAACATCCCTCTTCCATCATCCCTATGCCTGAATGTCATTGTTTTCTGACAACAATAAGTTTAAAATTAAAGGCAAAAGTAAATAAAAAGAGGAAAAGAGAAGTGCAAAGTTCAACAATATTTAATACTAAAGTAGTTATGATATCAAATGACACGGAGGACGAGATGTGAGAAATAAAGGGAAATAAAAATAAAGCGAACTAGATGAATTGGAGAGAGAGCAAAAGAGAAATAATTTGCAAAAAAAGATCTAGTCAGGAACAAACCATTACAATCTGCATAAAAGGCTGAAGTGAACTCTTTCTGTATGCGCTATTCAGGGAGGAAAAGAAGTTTTATAATTACTTCCTAAGTAGGAGAGAAATCAAAAGGCTCTCAGGAAGTCTGTGATGGGGAAAGTGCTTTCAAGGTGAATTTAGAGTAAGCTTTCCAGTTCTGTGAAATAGATTTTGTGACCCAGCCCCTCTTGGGCTTTTGGATATTTTCAATTTTCATGAATTTTAATAAGATGAGTGAATGTGGCCTCTTTTCATAAAAGGCCTAGCAACTAGAGAATTTTGATCACCTCTTCTGCCTTCACTCTTGTGGTCTGAGATTCTAATTTTGATAGGTCATGAGGTTTCCCTTTATACATCAATCCACTGGGTATTTCATGTATACAAAAAAATCCTTGTTTTGGTATAGATGCTCGTTTTGGTTTCTGTATCAGTGCTGTCTATTTGCCTAATGAATATATACCAGACATGATTCTACATATAATACTGTTTCAATTTCCTAACTCAGATATAGATTATATAAATGTCTCTTGCTAAGCATAATGTAAATATGCTCTATAGGTATAAGAAAATGCTGACATCTTCTGAAAACATTGAGACTAAATTATATGCATCAATGGCTGAGGCTCAACACCTCTAACACCGAAATCTTTCCTAAAGGAAATTGGAAGATCCTTGCTAGAATTGAAGAGATCTTATGAAGTATTGCCTTCTAAAATTTGATTACTCTAGCAGAACTTGATATCAGCTCTCATCTATCTCATCATTTTATTCTTGGGGATATCAAAGTCACAGAATCACAGAATAAGCTGAGTTGGAAGACACCGACAAGGGTCATCAAGTCCAACTCCTGGCCCTACACAGCACCATCCCCAAGTCACACCATGTGCCCCAGAGTATGGTTCAAACGCTTCTTGAACTCTAAGGGCTGGTGCTGTGACCATTTCCCTGGGGAGCCTGTTCCAGTGCCTGACTACCTTTTTCTAATATCCAACCTAAACCTACCCTAACAAAACTTCAGTCTGTTCCCTGGGGTCCTGTCACTGAGCACCACAGAAAAGAGGTCAGAGTCTGCCCCCGTTTCCCTCACAAGGAAGTTGTAGACTGCAATGAGGTCTTCCCTTAGTATTTTCCATGCTGAACAGACCAATAGCTCAGCCACTCCTCGTAACATTTCCCCTCAAGGCCCTTCACTGTCTTGGTTGCTCTCTGGACACTCTCTAATACCTTCCTATCTTTCTTGTATTGTAGCACCCAAAACTGCCCCCAGCATTCTAGGTGAGGCCGCCCCAGTGCGGAGCAGAGCAGGACAATCCCCTCCCTTGCCCGGCTGGTGATGCTGTGCCTGATGCCCCCCAGGACACGGTTGGCCCTTCTGGCTGCCAGGGCACTGCTGACTCACATTCAACTCACCATCAACCAGGATCCCCATGTCCCTTTCTGCAGTGCTGCTTTCCAGCATCTCATTCCCCAGCCTGTCCGTACATCCAGGGTTGTTCCATCCCAAGTACAGAATCTGGCACTTTCCTCTAAAAAACGTCATATGGTTGGTGAATACCCAGCCACCTGATTTGTCCAGGTCTCTCTGCAGGGCCTTCCTGCCTTTGAGGGAGTCAACAGCTCCTCTATTGTGCATCATCTGCGAACTTGCTCAGTGTCACTCCCGGTCCTGTGTCCAAGTAATTTATGAAGATGTTGAACAGAACAGGGCCTATAACGGAGCCCAGCAGAACCCCACTAGTGACAGGTCACCAGTCTGATGTCACCCCAATTACTGCAACTCTTTGTGCCTCACCTGTGAGCCAATTGCTCACCTGCCACATAATGTGTTTATCCAGCTGTGGGCTGCACATTTTGTCCAGAAGGATATTACACAGTATCAAAAGCTTTACAAAAATCCAAAAAGATTATGGTAATTATGCATCAAAAAAAAAAAAAAAAGAATATGGGAAAGGTGGAGTGTAGACTCTCTGCACATGACCTCCAAATTATATTCTGTACCTGACTCTTATCTTCAGCCTCAGTGAACTTCAGTGTAGCTGCAAAGATGTAAATGAAAACAGATTTTGCTTTATTGCAGAAAATTTAGACCTCGATCAAGCGGCTGCTGCTACAACTGAAAGCAATTATGTATTTCTGATATTATTGTTGTTTTTCTTTTAGTTTTAATTAAACTTAGAGTATATTATGCATAACATCTGCTTTGGTATTATTTTTTTTACTGAAAAAATATTGAGTGAGTACATAGTTTTCACTATAAATAATGATTTTTGGAAAGGAATTTAATTTGTCTACTTACCTACTGGCTTTAAACCCTTTTTTTAAAAATAGTTTTAATACTTCTGATTCTCTTCCTGTTTTAGCTGAAATAAACAGGAATCCACTGAGTTAACTGTAAAACGAACTTTACATTTCTCTGAGAACTGAGGAATAAACTACTTTTTGAGCAATATATTCTCTTTGTTCGCATGAAGAGAATTTTCATGGTTCCACTTGGTGTTAAAGGAAGGAAGTTGCTACAGCACAGTGGATTTAGCTTTCATAGTAGCTTTCACAGCAAAACAAGCTCTCAGCATTTCAGAATATTTTGCTGTAGAATTGAGCTAAAAGTCATTGTGAAAGAAGCACAAGCGAGTTAGATAATTAACTTTTTCAAGCTGTGTGAGACTTCAGATGTTTGATACTCTTGGGTGCTTTTGGAAATACCAACCATTAGACAGGCCTAAAGTAACATTTAATGACTAGATAGACGTAAGGAAATCATATGCAGCTCTACCTAGCTGAAACTGAGGGAGCCATCTGCTCAGAATTTCTGTTCATCCTGACACGCATTTTCTGGTGAGATTATTCCAAGAAAAATTTACCACATTCCCAAGTCCCTTCCACCTGCTCTACAGAGCAACATGTTCAGCTAACCAAGGACTTAGTACATACATCTTAGAGTAAATGATTTGTGTATAGCAACTACAATTGAAGAAGAATAAATTCTAGCACACACCCAATCTGTTAGGACATGCAAGAATTATTTGCTTTGTAAAATCTGTCACTGCTTTTTCCCGACAGGCAACTTACTTCCATGACCCTAAACTGAATATTAATGAAGGATGATATGAAACAGTTTTTGAGTTTGAAGTTTAATGCTGTTTTCCTTTTTTTGTGTTTACTTCGTAAAATCTTTACTGGCAACTTACATCATAGAAAGATTTACTAGGTTAATGGACTTACAGGCCTGGATTTTTTTAAAGTACTTTAATTGAATTATATTATTTTATTAAACCAATTTAGTTTACATGACATTATACTTTTTTTATAGTTATGGGAACATTTAAAAAATATGAAATGTGATTAGAATGGTCTGTGACCTGCCATTTGTTGTTGCTGGGCTGCTACTAGAATATCAGATACTGTGCAGACCTATTTAAACATGACAAAGTAGTCTGATATATTAATGAGTGCAAAAGTTTTGGCTAGTGTTTTTAAGTCTTTGGGGAATGTTTTCTGTTTAATGACTCTCTGGCTTACCCTATCTGGAAGGATTTTGTCTGCTGTCTTGCAGACAAGATATCCTATGCTACCCTTAGCAATGTCTCAAGGTTACCAGTGTCATATTCACTGGCTTTTAATTTTCCAGATTCTCCAGGTAATTTATTACTAGAAACACTTTTTTTTTTCTTCTTCTTTTTTTTTTTTTTTAAACTTTCCTTCCACGGTGGGGGTAGCGAGGGGGAAAAAAAATATCATTTTTCTCTTAGAATTTCCTGTGTGACTTTTGTTAATTTCATCATGCCTTACCCTGCCTGGATGCTGTCTCTGAGTTCGTCTCCCATACCTTTACCTTATAAAGATTGCTCCGTTCACTTGCAACAGCCAATATCATCTTTATGAGTGTATTGAGAGAACGAGGTGCCATAACTCACACCCAAATCACTGTGTCTCAGCACTTAGTGGGCATTGCTGACCTGTACATTGAGGGCCCCTGACTGAAAGGCTATGGATACAGAAAAATATTTCTTTTGCTGTAGTGAACCTAAACTCTCTTATAGATCTAATTTAATAGTCTCTCCTATTATATCAAATAAATATAAGAAAGTTTTGATAGGACAACTTTAGAAATTCAAGCAGTTGCTGAAATGGAGTTTTTAGAAACCATGAAGAAAAGAAAGTTGCAGATAAGCATCAGTGCTATCCTGATGAAGCCTGTTTCCTAATCTACTCTTCTTCATGTGGAATCTGTTACGAGACACTGTGAAGATTTTTTTAATGCATTTAGAAAAACATCCTAGAGAAACATAAATATCATAGCAAAATATATCTATACCAAATGCTGTCACAGCCACAGACTGTGTTTGTATTAAAATGTCAGAAGATCTGATAGCCTTTTAAATGTTGGAATACTAAGATTAACATCAAACTGGACTAAACAGTAATGTTAGTTTAAACTATTGACTTTTCTGAAAAAGCTCCAAAAATAAATACTTACGTGTCTCTAACTAATAATGAATTTTACATATCCAGCTATATCCTGACTCTAAGACCTTTTAAACATATTTTTGCTTAGAATCTTTGAAATCACATATTTTTTGTGGGAAGAAAAATCTTTTATATTATTTTAGCAGAAACATGGGGTTGTGAGTTTGCTTATAACTTTAAATAACATCTTCAAATGGAAAATAAGCTGACATTTGGAAATTGATTTGATCACATGGAAAGTTATTATTATTTTCAATCTAAGGTTCTACTCCTGTTATTGAGAGAAAGATTCTATAGTTGTGTCAGGCTATCTCCAGAGGCACAAGCAGAATTATTTTTAATCTATCACAAAGTATGCCAGGTAGAGAGAAGACAAGATTCCTCCTGGTGTGGTGGCAGACAGCATCCCAGCCCTCCCTTGATTCTGTACAGGCCATTAAAAAAATTGGGATAACATATTAGAGGTATGCAATGTAGTCTGTTAGAGCATTTCCACTTTAAAGGATTATTCTAATCTGGTTTTTTTAGCCGGAGGATTGCTTGTCTGTTTATATTAAATCATCCTATTTTAAATACAGATATCTAAAGGCAGGCACCTAAATCCATTTTCTAGCTCTCAGATGGCTTGGTTTTCAAGTACCTTAGTGTCATCATCCCACAATGAGTACAACACACATATCCCAAAAGACTAAGCCAGCCCAAAAGACTACATGGTGGACTTAATCAGCTCAGCTACGATAATAGTCAGACATGGTTCCATGGCATCATATCTTGGCTAATACATCTTTGTTGAGTGCATCAACAGTCTCTTAAAACTTCTATTATAGTTATCTAGGTCACTCTTAATCCCCTCCAGGAAACCTGAACACATGCTTAGATGATAGAACCATGAGTGTTGCTTTTTACTTAGTCATTATGTTGTTTTGTGTTAAAATACTTCATCAATGTGTTTGCCATCCATAATATAAGACCAAGTGCAGGGTGATGCACCTGGGTCAGGGTAACCCCTGCTGTTAACATGGGCTGGGGGATGAACAGATCGAGAGCAGTCCTGGGGAGAAGGACTCAGGGGTGCTGGTGGATGGGAGGCTGGACATGACCCGGCAATGTGCACTCACAGCCCAGAGAGCCAAACGTGTCCTGGGCTGCATCCAAAGCAGTGTGGGCAGCAGGGTGAGGGAGGGGATTCTGCCCCTCTGCTCTGCTCTGGTGAAACTTCACCTGGAGTGCTGCATCCGACTTTGGGGTCCCAGCACAGGAAGGACATGGACCTGTTGAAGCAAGTCCGGAGGAGGACACCAAGATGGTCAGAGGGATGGAGCACATCTTTGTTGAGGAAAAGCTAAAATATTTGTGTTTGTTCAGCCTGGAAAAGAAAAGGCTTCGAGATGACCTAATTGCAGCCTTTCAATACCTGAAGAAAGCCTACGAGAAAGATGGAGAGGGACCTTTCACAACAGCATGTACTGACAGGACAAGGAGGAATGGCCTTAAATGGAAAGAGACTAGGTTTACATCAGATATTAAGAAAAAAAGTCTTGACTGTGAGGGTGGTGAGGGACTTGAACAGGTTGCCCAGAGACGACATGAATGCCCCATCTCTGGATGTGCTTAAGGCCAGGTTGGATGGAGCTCCGAGCAAGTGGAAGAGTCACAGCAGAGGAACTGGAACTAGATGATCTTTAACGTCCCTTCTAACCCAAACCATTCTATGATTCTATGAATACACTTCTATACATAGCTATCCGTGGCACTGTCGAAAATCTTACCTGTCAAGAACTTCCTTAGTTTCTTCCTAGATTTTTCCCCATGAAACTCAAGAACAAGTTGTCCAACAAGGTTGTGAAGGGAGCTGGACCAAAAATGCAGAAGTTCTTTATAGCCTTTTGATTCCAGGAAATGTCTGAGATTTGCCCAAACCACTAACTGTTGAAATGAAGAGGCAAATCAACCTTAATATATTCTGTGTTTGATACATGTGGCTTTATTTATCTTTGTAGTTTACAGCTGGCTTTAGTTTCTGTGGTGAGATACACCATGGAATATCTCTAAAGGTTAGGAAACTTCAGATATTAGTTCTAAATTCAAGGCAAACCCCATTGATAGCACCAGTAACCTACGTTTCCCTTTTAATAGTGCATATGAAAAGTGATTTAAGCGCTGATCCATGAAACACTCCTGTGCCTAACTTCGAATGTTGAAATCAAAGTAATAAAACTAAATATTGAAAATTGAGTTTACGTGGTCAGAGAGTATGTCCAAGTGTGTTGGCATAATATAGAAAAAAGGAACCATGGCCTTACTGAAATGCTTTGTGCAGTCCCACACTACAGATAATAAAAACCTAAGTAAAATGTTAGGCATGTGTAAAGCAGGAAATGTTCTCAGCTTTTTTTAGCTTGGCCATGGCAAAAATGAAACTGTGCACAAAGTTATGGCGCTTCAGTCTGGTGCTTATTTGATGGAATTTAAGAAGGTTTTTGCTTCTTCCTTAATTAATTAATTTCCTTTTAAATTAATTATTAATTAATTAAACAGAAAGCTACTCCTATTAGGAGAACTCTTAGGTTGACACAGCTGCGCACTGGAAATACTAAAATCCTTATATTGGGAGGTGGTCATAGACAGCATTTTATTTTTCTCTATAATAGGCTTTCTGAATATTCCATAAAGATTTGTGTTTGGCAGAATAGATGGTTTGTGACAGCACATGAAACACCTGGTTGTGGCAATTTGGGTGAACCAAAGGTCTTTTGCTGTACTGCTTCTGTTGCCTGTGAGGTGTGGCATGAACAGAGCATAGATTGTAAAAATTGTCTCCCCTTTGCCCCTTGGGTCATTAGGTGTCAGCTTCCCACTGAAGATGAGGTTAATAACCTGGGAGCAAGTAATGGTTGAATCAATGAGCTTCAGTGTAAATTTTTGGGCTTGTCTGTATGTGGAATTGTAACTTTTAGCTTCTGGTTCTCCCTGGAGTATTGGTATTTGCTAACTGGGGAGACTGGAGACTGAGATTTACAATAAAAAACAGCGAGAGAATGCACCATGGGAGGCTGACAATTTAAGGCCAAGTGCTTGACTTCAAAATCACACAGTGGCTCAAGTATGATTACTTGAGTATTTATTTCACAAATATATGTGATTTGAAGCCCCCTTAATGTTAGAAAGTAGACTCCTTCCTTTATGAAAATCACTTTCCATTATTTTTCCTGGATTTTTAAAATAAAATTTTAAAAAAAAAAGGTAAAAAGAAGAAAAAACACTGATTTCTTTAGCAATGTAGCTTAAACTCTGATCAGTTTAAGAGCAGAAATTCATTTTAAGGGGAAATTTAAGGGACAATGCTGCTTCTGATGCACTGTGTGTCTGTGGCTGTATACATAACTTCAGCCTGAGGGGTCTTAATCTGACACCTTTCATGAGTGGTAAATTGACATCAAAAATATGAAAAAGTTAGACTCGGACCAAGAACACGCCAATGTGCTATTTATTAAATTTTCTTCTTGCCATTTATTTTTCACTTTTGTAAAATACCCTGAAACTCCTTAAAATATTTAGAGAATAGTACATTGCTTATTGCCACAGATCTTATTCAGAAAGGCATGTAAAGAAGCCCTTAACTTTCAGGTGGAACGTAATTCTTGTTGGGTTCAATAGCAAGCATGAAGTAAAAAGAAAGTAAGTATGTGCTTAACATTTTCCTGAACAGTGTTGCTTTTGTATCATTGTACAGACTGTACTCTTGGCAGAATTTGCAAAAATTGTTTTTATATAACTTAATTTGTTTAAAAATAGTTACTATTTTAGTTATGATAGTATTTCTCACTACCTTTTATAATGTATGTGCTTATGCACATAGATTAAGAGTTAATCTTTACTGAAATCTGTTTTAGTAATGGGAAACAAAACAAAAAATAAACTGCATAAGTTTCTGAATTGTAAGACATCAGTCTTGGATACAGCAAACCTGTTCAAATGAAGCATTGATGTGGATTAATAGTGTTGTAACTCTAATTTCTTGCAGACAAATAGAGGAAGACTTGCTTTGTTCCCAGTCTCTCAAATGTGTCTATGACATTGCTTTTACTTACATAAATTTAACTAAATTGACACAATAGAAACTTACAAAGCTGTAATAGAATTTTTATTCATCCAATTACAGACAAAACTGGTTCATATTTGACACGGCGCGCGGCAAGACCATGGCTAGCAGGGTGGCCAGGTGACCACGTCCTTCCCAGCTGCGGGCTCGAGGATGGCTGGTGTACTCTGCAAGTGTGGGAGGGTGCACAGAGACACACAAAAGGGTCCGTGTCACCCACCAATGAATAAGGCGCCGGAGGAGATAAAGGAGGCAGGAAGGGCTCTTTGTAGGGTAAAACAGGAAGGGTTTATTCAGTAACAGGATCCAGGGGTACAGGTAGCGGAGGGCACGGAGAGCCGCGAACAGGGGCTGACATGAGGTTTTACATGGCTACAGTAAGAGAAGTGGTAAATATATGGAGCGAATCACAGCAAGGCAAGTGGGTGGTACAGGGGTGGAGGAACTCTCAACAAACCAATCGAGGTATAAGGGAGGCGGGGAGGAAGAACAGAGAGCCAATGGGGTGTTAAAAGAAGTAGAACATTTAGGAACATAACCTTATATAGGGGGAGTAGGGAGGAGAGAAGAGGGACCAATCGAAGAGGAGCAGTTTGCATGCTCTCACAGGGCCTTGTGGTATCTCACCCTAACCCTGAAGGCTCGGCCCTGCGGTGAGGTCCATCCAGCGGACTTTTTTCGAGGTGTGGGTCCCTTGCAGCTCAGAAGGTCCCACACAGGACTGAACTGCCACAACACATATTGATCTTTAAAACTTTACGTGGAACCATTCCTCCCAACAACTTGACTTCAGCACAAAATACCACAACAGAGGAATAAGTCTTGACTCCTATAGCTATAAAGTTTTGTCTTAGGTATAGTATAATTTAGTTTCAGTGTACTTGGTGATATCCTTACCAATTATGGTCAGCTGAAAATGATAATTTTTGTTTTTAAATACTGGCACAAAAGTCACTGGCTATGATGGGTGCTGGGTTGTGTTAAATACTTGTTTTAATTAGCATGTTTTCCAGTGTGCTTAGCTAAAGAAGTGCTTGGTGAGCATTTGTCTGTGCATTCATCCTAATGAGACTACCCACAGAAAGAACTGCTTCCTGTTTGAAGGATTAGATGCGCTGTCAAAACTTTAGCAAGTGTCAAAATAATTGGTTTGCAAACTGGTTTTTTAGAGTTGTCTTGAAAATTCAGAAAATTATAAGGTATAATAGGTTTCTTACTCTCAGGTCCAGCCACTGAAAATATTAGAAGGAAGCTTACACAATGAATCACTATTATCCTAAAGTTTGTTTATTTTCTTGTCTAGATTATAGACTAAGAAGATTCTAGGAGGAAGTTACTTAAAAAAAAAAGAGGAGAGTGTATATTTCCGGAAAGAATAACATAGAAACTCTTTTCCAAATCCAGCCAATTGCTTGTACTGAATGATTTCCAAGCAAAGTCCTTTTAAACTTCAAAACATTGACACTACCTGGGAAGGGGATAAAGAGGAAAAATATTCTCTTCAGTTCATCACTTACTTGACCTTAATTATTTAATTCTTTTGAAATATTTAGAAAAATTAGGTCAGACTGATGTGTGACTTTGTTCCCTATACTTTGTTACAGTATTTCAGTGCTGAGGTATGAAAAAAGTTGGTGCCAGCTGAGGATAGATTCAGTCTTTTTTTTAAAAAAAAACTTTTCAGCTTTATTATGTTAACATTACACTCAGACTTTTTTTTTGTTTAGATATAAAAAAGATGGGTCAGAGGCTCTCCAGCAGAGGTGAGACACTAGGTTAATTTTTAGTTACTCCTGAAATAGTAAAGGCAGAGGTCAAATTCTCTCAGTGTATTGGGTAAAAACGAAAATATATCAACATTGTACTATGTTAGACAACAATATCATGAGAATTCTGCAAATACCAAACAGCTAAAACTTTACTATATGCGGTTTAAAAAAAAAAGTGAAATATATTTGTTAGCTTAAGGAGAGAGATGGGAGAGGTAACCCTGTCAGCCTTGAGTGTTCAGTCAGTAGAAACAAGCTAGGAAAGAAAGAGTTCTTGGTGCACGTAAGCAGATGTTAGTGATAGATCTCAAGCTGAACTCTGTAAGAGCTTTCTGGCATGTCCATGCTGTCTAAGGTAAAAAAAACCCCACCACCCCCTCCACCTTTCTGCCGTCCAAAAAAAACCCCTTTTGAGAATAAAATACATCAATAACAAGAGTTTCTTTTTTAATATCCTACTAGGCAACCTATTGATTAGATCTTTTCCCTATATTTCATTCAAGTGTGTGCCTAGTGGAGTGCTTTTATTATTGCTTTTGTTGTTTAGCATGAAGTTACTAACAGGTATGTTAGTTTGAACGGCTTTCAGATTTATTATTCTACCATTATTCTCAAGGTTAGGTTGATAGAAAACTATTAAATACTGCACCCTTCACTTATGAAGACCCAAAGAAGGTAGCTCCAGTCTAGAGATATTGTGTCACTGCAGAATAGAATTCATTTGAACACCAAGCACACCAAGAGCTCTACAATACAGTTTCTGCTTAGAAATGACGTACTGATAAAACAAAATCTTTATCAAGACTTCTGTATCATGATTTATCCTGATATAGGTTGCCAGTAGAAGTGCTAGAATCCTGCTTATGTTATAGCTAGATTTTCAATATAAATGTGACTTTTTTATTTGTTTTAGGGCATAAAAAACTGATTCGTGGCTTCCTAGCTCTCACACATACAACATTTTTCCTATCTTTAGGCTGCCTGATATGTGTAAGGAGTATCTTGGGACTGAGAGATGGATACATAACCTACTTATTCTTAGCATCTTTGGCTCTTTTATTAGAACTGGTGAATCTGATGTAAATCCTTTGATATACTATGTGCAGTGGAGAAGAACGAGGTTTTCTTTATATAATGGTGCAGACTCCCTTCCCCCCATTAGAGCTATAGCTGTAAAAGCTGTAAATCCAAAATTATTGTGATTTAAATGTATTTAAGTGCATACTGTTGTCACAGTTAGAAGGTTAAAGAATCTTAGTCTTTGAAATCAGATTTAAAGACTAATTAATTTCTGAATAAGGGATATAAGCATTGATATTGTAGTTAGAGCACACAATTTCTATTTATGTAAAGATTGCAATTTCTATACAATGACTTATCATACTTACACATGCATATACGAGTTTAGTGAATGTAAAAAACTGAAGAGATGCTTTAGCTAAAGGAACATCAAATTTCTTTCCTATTAGTAACTCATGAGGACATACGATGTCATTCAAAGCAACTGGTTCAAGTCAATCAGACTACTGATAAAGGTAAAAAAAACCTGATGTACTGCTGCTTTATAGTACAATACTATAGGAACTTTATGTGTGTCAGCACAGGCCCACTCCCTGGAAGCAGCAGAGAACAAGTGGGTAGTTTGCTCTTTCTGAAGACAAGCTTAAGAAGAATTCATGACTTCCTTTTCTGAATAGCATTCAACTCTATGCCTGACTTACCAAGGCAAGGTAAAACTGTCAGAGATAAACAATGTTCACTGCTTCTTTCTGATCAAGGCATTTATTTAAATAATGGAACTATATCTTCATCTGCCTATGTTAAACCTCTAGTTTGTTTGGTTTGGTTTGACTTTTTGTTTCGCTTTGTTTTCTTCAGGGGTGTTTTTACACACACACTAGAGCCACAGTCTTCTATCAATGAAATCTGCCCTTGATATTTCCCCTAGTTTGATCCCACTTTCCTATTGTCAAAATAAATTGTGTTGGGTGTAATATGCCTGAGGACAATGTAATGGATTCAGCTTGCTGCAAACATTATTTTCTTGTGGCGATTTTCATTGACTTTTCTCAGTTTTTCTGCATTCTGTCTGCTTTGAAGATGAGAAGAGCCTTCAGTTACTTTGGGGGTTTTTTTGACTCTTCGGAAGTTTTTAAACACCTTTTTTCACAGGAAAGGAGCACACAAAAAAAGGATTGTGAGCAATTTTGTCCTAGTGTTTTGGTGTTCCTGGCGTGAATATAAGGGAACATTTCTACCTTTTTTTTTTTTTGTTATCTCCTGCCTTCCAGCATTAAACTGTAATGAAGTACTTTCAAATAGAAAAATTGAAATTTTCAGTTCTGTGGGGACATTTACTGAATATTCACACTTCGTAAAACCCCCCAGCCCTTAGTTGCTCTAAAGTGTGATTGTAGGGACAAAGATACGCAGTATCCAATCAGAATGAGCCTTACACCTTGAAGTGCTTAAAGGGTAAAGCAGGAAAATAGTGATATATAATTGGTTCAATGTGATACTTGAAAGGGTCACTCTTTCCTGCTATAAATTTTATTTTAATTTTTTTTTTTTTTTTTTTTCAGATAATGGCATTTTTATGCTGAACAGGGTGCATTATGGAGCATGGTTCAGCATGAAAAAATTTTGATCTATTTAAAAACCCGAGTGTGTGGCAGAGAGACAGAAAAAGTAAATATCAGTAACCTTCTTAAGAGAGACTTTTAGGATTAGTGGCAGGGTCAAGGAGATGTAACAGGGATTTCAGTTGTTCCAACAGTGTTAAAATACTTGATGTTAGTAGACAGTGTGTAATGTTATTGGTATTAAAGAGTTTCCTGGTGCTAGTTTGCTAGTTAGCATGGTCTCTTTGCTCACTGTTGAAAGCTGGAGCCCAAAGAATTATATGTTGTCATGAAAAGCAAAAAAATCCTATTATAAATATTATAGAAGATTTTAGAAACACATTTATAGAAGATACAGTTCTCTGTTATAGTGTTTGTAAAGATGGATGTCCCAAGTATTCTTTATACCAATCCTGCAAAGCTTTGCTATATTCAATGGGTAATATTTTAAGTTTTATAGGTAATATTTTTAAGGGGGTTTTGCAAGAAATGGTGCTTACTTTTGTCTTTAAAAAATGAACATCTTCGTTTTAGGCTTTCTTTTTAAGCTGTGTAAGAATTTAGTTGTAAGATCTGAAGTTTGAGATAAATGCAAATAAGAATATATGAATGCAAGTATGAACTTCAGCTTTATACTGGAAATCAGCTTTACATGTAGAAACAGTCTATAGGTCTCCAGAGTAGCACTGATCTTCCTTAATCATGACATTACCTTCTTCCAGCAATTTTTTGCATTGCTTACTATGCATCTTTTGGCCCATTCAAGAAATTAGTCTGGGGATTAGCACTCAGGCAGCCATTAAGTGACTAGTGTGTAACAAATGTATTGCAGAAAAAATAATATTGTGGTGTCACTACAGGTTATACAGGACTGCCTAGTGCAGAAAGTAAGTTACAAGGGCAGTGCAGCTTTCAGGATTTTTTAGTGCATGACTTGGCAATCTTCACATCCTTTTCACCTAGCTATAGACACAAGTTCTTATGAAAGTGAGAAACAAAGAGGCATCATTTGTTTTTCCTGCTCTGCTCTTCATATCAATCTCTGCTGCTTTCACTCTTCATTGTATATTATTACCTTTGCCTTCTCCTTGCCTCCGTTTAGCAATCACAGACAGTTTTCCCTTGGTCCATAGTGAGCAGGCTGTGTTAGATCTGGCTTAGCTTCTGCATTAATGTAGTCGCAGAGCTTTTGAGTAACAGCTACCTGTTTTCCAGGCATGTCTGATATTCTTCTATCCTATCCCCTTGTCAGCCAATCTCTGATCAAATCAGGGCAGCACTGGTGCATCTGCTCAAAATGGTAGGCATACTTCCTGTTTCACATACATGCTTTAAAGGGTAAGGAAAATTCAGTGATGAGTCTCAATGTGCTAGAGGTTTGAAAAAGTCTTCAGCAAACCCAAACGGGATGTTTTTTAGCTGAGTGTATAAACCTGCCTACTTCTTTTTCACTCTCTAATGACAAATCCTGTGTCTACCTTCCACATCTTAAGGTGACAGGACCCTGAGACCTGATATGATTTTGTCGCGTGTAGTCATTATAACTAGTGTCATTGTCATATCTGTGAACCATCGTTCTTTGCTTATGTACTACTGGTTTTTTGTAATGCACTAATAATCTGTGTACACTCATCACTCTGAATACTGAACAGTGTAGACTGCAATTTGAACTGTACGTTTCAGAGTTTAACCTGCAGAGGATGTTGTGTCTGTGCTACTGTATCACCTAACACTTCTTTTTAATGATAAGAAAATATTGTCTTCCATTAGGACTGTTTCATTTGCTGAGGATAGGATGACTTATAAAGCCACAAACCAACTCCCTGGCAGTAGAAACAGCACCAATAACTGAAGCTGTAGGAAAGTGATATGGGAATAGAACTGAGCAGTTCACAATGTTTGACTGGAGGCAACTCAGCTGAAAATGAAATTATTTTTAATATATTGAAATGCAAGTCTTTAGGAAAATAAAATGATGCAAGTACAATGATAACAAAATCATGATGTTAAGAGTCAGAGTTCATGTTTTATCACTGATAATGAAATGTGCATGTCGCACATCCTCTCATTTTACTCTTGTCTCTCCAAAGTTATCTGATTGCTCAAAATCATTGTTGGAAATAGATCTGTACACTGCTGAATGCCACTATTGACATTACCTTATTTAGTATCTTCACAAGGCTGCTAAATTTAAGTCCATTTCTGTTAACCAAATTAGAGGTAGCATAACTACTAAGCATTGTGGAAAAATACTTCAATACCTGTAGCCTGTTTCCTCCTCTCACCCCAAAAGCAAGCCTTTCATGTCTGGTCTTTACCAGCTGTTTAGGTGCTACTAATGTAAAAGCACTTTCACTCTGTGCTTTCTAACACTAGCTTGTGGAAATACTTCCTTTTAGTCATCTTAATCTGAGAAAGATATAGTGTGTGGGAGTTGTTTGGCAGGGTTATCTTGATGTCCTTTAGATAGACCTTTCATACAATAAATGAACTGAGACATCATTGCTAGAATACATCAAACAGTCCTACTCAGAAATCCCATTTTACAAGCAGAATAATTGGCCTGAAAAATTACTTCCAGAGATTTACACTGTAATCTTCATAAAATGAGCCTTCACTGATGCTATGGGAGGGAGTAGGGAGGACAATGTGTTTTGCTACATGTACTGTGCTCTGTATATGGCTTTTACTGGTATTAAATCAATATTGGTATTAAGTCAAACTTTGTCAGCAGACTGTGGCTAAAAACAATAAACCTGCTGTGACTTTAGATGTAGTATATCTTGGGATTCTTATGGTGTTAGCAAACAGAAGAAAAAAAGAGGAAAATACCTGTAGACCTAAAGGGGACCTTACAGAAGATAAATAGAGTTTTGAATAAAGAAGTGTTATATTTCTGCTTGCACATATAAAAATCAAAGTTATTGTTGAGGTATTCCTTTAAAGTTCTGAGCTGTCCTGATTAATTCTCTGTTTTGATCTCCCCAGTTTTAGAGTTCACTGCTCTTTTACTGGAAAATGAGTGTAAAACATTAGTTATGTTATTCTTGAAAGCATCTCTTTTAAAGTGTACAGATTTTATATTACCTGAAACAATCTGAATTTCCAACTTAAAATGATTTTTGTAATGAAATGTTCTTAGGTTAACCTCCTAATTTGAAGCTAGTTGCTGTTGAATGATAAGTCTACAGAAGTTTGTATTGTGTAATTGGACTAGACATAAAGTTTATGAAAAGAAAGATTTATTTGGATCCAGATTTGGATTACATTTCTTAGCTGAGCCTTGTGTTTGTTGCATTAGATGAAATCTTCTCTTTTATGCCTTATTTCACTAAGCACTGTGACCTTTTTGTAATAATTTTAGTCTTAATTGTCCTACATAAATTGAAAGTATTACAGAAGAATCGAAGATTCAAGATCTCTTCTGAAAGAAATTAGCTAAAGCAGCCGTTCAGTTAGAGAAACAAAGAAGTTTGTTGAGATTAGGTTGTTGAAATGCTAACAACCCTTATTCAACAGGGAAAGCTTATTCAAACTACAGCAAACATGATAGCCTTTGGGAAGAAATTGGGGAGCGTTAAGGAAAAAGTTCTAATGCTGTATTCACAGAAACCACATGAAGCTTTCAAAATAACCCTTTGATCTGAGAAAAGACTACATGATCTGCTAATACTAATTAGAAAAGACCTATTTTTGGCCTGAAGGGCAAAAAGTTTAATTAACAGTGTGGAATGATGTTGGGTTAAAAGTCTAATATTAATGAGAAATTTTAATATTCCTAAGTATCTGAGAGCATAAACAGAAGCAAGAGCCTAGAAAGGTGACTGGAAAATTCTACTTATGATGGCTTGTATGGGAACAGACCTGAACTCAGAATTTTAATGCTGAGTAACCATTACCTTTTAGTTATAGGATAGGTCTTCAAGCAGCTATTGTATTGTTCTTGCTTTAGGGATGCACTGATGGAATAAATACTTGCTGGTGGGATTTATCATTTAGAAGTTATATGTTGGTATTAGCCACTTAATAGGACAAGATATTTTCTTATTGAAATGATAATTTTTCAAGGCTTTATCTGACCTATCCATACACATGTTGCAAATCAGCAAGTAAAGGGGCAGACTATACTAAAAAAATTTTTACTAACACTCACTGAGTGATTTTGATTTATGGGAGACGTTTTGAACCTGAAAGTGAGGTAAACCATTCAGTACAGGACAGGTTATTGAAGAGAGAATCTGACATTAATCTTTTAAAAAGGAAGATTTTTCTTTCACTAAAAAGAAATATTTCTTTCAGTGTCTAATACATCCCCATGGGGTTTATTGCTTTGGCATGTTTTATGCCCTGTGTTGTTACTTCTGCACTCGTTCATGTGGAACAAACCTCAGAACCAACACGGACAATGTTTGTGCCAAAATTAATATTCTGGAAAGGCCGTACCAATGACTAGATGGTTCTTTCCGTCAAGAGAATACAGCAAGAGGGGGAAAAATACTGCAAATGTGTTCATATACTACTGAAGACAGATTTAACAGATTGATGCAACTTAGACTAGAAGGGACAGCTCATCAATTGTGGTACAGCTTGAGACTGTCGGCATTCATTAGAAAAGATGCTACACATTAGTCTCACTTATTTGAGAGAACTTGAGGAGTCTTTAAACAACTTCCACCAAAAACTGTCACTAAGTGACAATACTAAATCCATGTTACACATGTAAAAACAATTACAAAAAAATTTGTCAGAGGAGATTAAAACCTGCAGTCAATTTGAGATGCCTTTCTGATAAAGCAGAGTCAAAGTGGTCTTTGAGATTCACTGCCGTTTCTACTCATTCAGTTTGCAGTGAGAAAACAGAAGTCAGATGACAGTAGTTCCCAGATTTACTGCCACCGTTTAGGGACATATTTGTTGGTTTACTTGATCTTGACTTCTTGACTCAGCAGGAAGTTGTTTGTCATCTAACCCTGACCTCTTCACTACCACTTAAGTCCAGCTTGGAGCCCAACTGGAATGTGTAAATTCAGAACAGAAGGTTTTTGGATTTTTTTAAAAGCTTCCAAGCATAGCATGTAAAGAAGAGTAATACTTATTTTTGTAGGCAAACCTTTTCAAAGTGATCACTGTATGTATCCAAGGCAGTCCATATTAACCTGTGTTTTAGAAATACTGTTATTACTTCAGAATCGTCTCTCAGACTGTTTGCACAAAATACCAGTATTATATTGGGGGGGGCTAATGATAGGGAAACATCTATTTATTTAGCAGTCAAAACTTTTCCTGCTGGTCCATATGATGTTTATCATAAATGAAGTCACATGTTAAGATCTCAGTGTGGTTCTGTCCTAGTTTATGGAATGATAGCTCTGTGAATCTACAGGACATTTTTTACTCTTCATTTATCTGTCAAAATGAGTTTCTTAATTGCTATGCCTTTAGTAAGCAGCATTAATAGCTAATCCTCCATTTTTCCACTACAATAAAGTAGATTTGTGCTCACATTTGAGGTTTTTTTACATTAATTAGTTATTCTGTTTAATATTAGTCATCCTATCGTTTCTTTTTTGGAGACATCTAAGTAAGTTGAGGTTATGTACCTTAGAGAAATGTGCTTTTAGCATCTGCAAATTACTTTTTTGTCATACTCAGTCAGTAAAAGAGGGCATAGAGACAAGGGTCACAAATGATGATGAGATTATACGATAACAGCTATGTTATGTGAACAGAAATGATGCAGTTAACCAGCAGTCCCTCTCACTTGGGGGAATAACGTTCCTTCCACATGGACTAACAGTTTCTGTAACGTGAAAGTTGCAGCCCACTTACTGAAATGCATAGTAGAGTCACATGGTGACACGGCGTGCCTTGGCAACCACCTTTTCAGCCAGCTCCAGTGGCTGGCGGCCGGCCCTTCTCTCCACACGGGAGAAGCTGGTGGAGCTCTTCATGAAGCAGGAGGGTTGGCGAGGTCCACGAAAGGGCTCACCCAGCCCACCGATGTTGAAGGTGCAGGAGGAGACGAAGAGATCAGGAGGGGCTCTTTGCAGGGTGAACAGAACAGGTTTACTGGGGTGCGAGGGTCCAGGACTCCAGGAACAGGGGAGCAAAGAGCAGGGGCTTGACATGGGGTTTTATACCCCTACAAAATGGGAGGAGTAAACTGCAGAAAACCAATCAATACAAGGCAAAGGGGTTGTACATAGGCAGGGAAACATACAGTAAACCAGTAAGGTACAGGGTAGGCGGGGTAGGATAACCAGGAGCCAATGGGATATTGAGGAACAAAGAACTTTCTGGAACATAACCATAAACAGGGGAAGGTAGAGGATGGATCTACATAATTTGCCTGGGTGTGTGGCTTGCCAGGTGCTGGCAAACTGAACACACCACAACAACATGGATTACTTTCCAAATTATAGGTTTTTTCTATTCCACTAGATTTGGGTACCCAATTAACAAGCAAGTTCTCTCCTACTTTCCCCAGGACTCCATGTCCTACCAGTCTTGTGGTCAAATGCTTGATTGCAAGGGGCATCAGCAGAAACACCAACGTTACCTGGCACTAACTATGGCTATTTTGGACATGGTTTTCAAGGGTTTTTCTTCCATAATCAAAGTGACTAGGAAACTGGAAAAGTAGTGGAAAAACCCAAAGCATGTGGGATATCATCATACATAAGCTGGTCTGTCTATGGAGACAGATGAAAACAGGGAGCAAATTTTAACTTTGGGATACATTGCTTCTCTTAATTCTTATTTCTTTTGAAACTTTCAGTTTTTTTATTTTTAATGCTTTCCTATGGCAGCATCTCTGGACTACAAAATTTTTATGGAAATAGAAAATATTCCCTTTTCACTTTGAGTGAAAAAGATTAGCTCAAAGCGCAGAACATACCAATTGCCAATCTAACTTGATGAAAACGGGGAAGCTGATTTACCTCATGTCAAAAGTTGTTCATTGTTACTCTTTTGGAATGTGAGTACAATAACCTTAATCCACTAATATGAATAGTATTATAATGAAACCAGAAGCAGTAGTTGCAGGGCTACCTGCTGTAGAAACGCAGAACAAAAAATTTTCCTGTTCTTCTAAATCATTTTTCCTTCTAAATTAAGTGATCAGATAAGCAAACAGAAATTCACATCTGAAGCCATGCTTTTTTTGTCAGTCTTTTATGTTGACAGTTGTTTTGCAGTTTTGTGGCTTCACTGAAGGAATTGTGATGTTAATTAACAGCTCTTTGAAGCAATTTCTTCTAAATGTCTTTACTTCTTGACTGTTTTCACTAGAACATATGATCTGTAACCTTAATGGCAGTTTTTCTGCAATTTCTGTCAGAAATGCTACTTGGTAATGTGGCTTAATAGCTATGCAGTGCCTGACTGGATTTCAACACAGCTGGAAACTATCGTTCTGTTTCTATGAGTGTGAAATTCCCATTTTCCTCAAGAGTAATGAGAGAGGCTATGCTGACCTCTACTTCAGTAGCATAAATCAGCTGTCATGTGAAAATCTATTTCTGAGCACAGACACTATCTTTCGGAAATATTTGGAGGTTTAAACTTGAGCTCAGGCAATACCCAACATACCCTGTGCAGTGTACATATACTGATAACAGCCCAAAGCTGTTCTGTCATTTAAACAGAATATTATATGTTGTCTTTATGCCAGTCTTTATTTAAAGAAATCCAGTGAACTAATGTCTCCAAATCCTTCACAGATCTTCTATAAACTCTTGATGTATTTACACTGGCTCCGACAATGCCAGATTTAATGTACCTTCAAGTCTGCTGTTTATGTCTGGTTCCCTGGAACTTTGTATTTTATGTGCCCATTTTTAGGCTTGATTCATATTTTATGAGCTGGTTGCCCTTTTTGATAATAAAAGCTTTGCATTCTGCCACGCCCACTGTGTTAAATGCTGGGGGAGCAGGAGAGGAAGGCAGGCAGGGGCAGCAGTCTTAAGCCTTCTAGGTATTGTAAAGTGCACAAAAACACTTTTTTTCATCTGTTGCTTGTAGCAAAAATAAATACTATTCAATGCTAGTCTAAATGAATGGAACTTAATTAAGAGAATCACAAGGTTAATCATTGCACTGTCAAAGGGTAAAATACAGTAGAGATGCATATTGACTGTACACAGCTGAAAGCATGATTAAGTTGAGCTTAACCCTTTATCAGTCAGGTTTTAATAGTTTACAGTATCTTTCCTTTTTTCCTATGACTTAAAAAGTCCATTATTCTGTTTAAAATAATAATATTAATAAATGTATATACCTGGTAATGCTTAATTCGTTCATTAAGTTTGGGGTTTCATAGAGACTGACTTTCACTGCAAAGAGTTTGAAAATTTAGGTGCAGAGAAAAAGGATTGAAAATAGAGCAGTGAATATCACTGGCATGGTTACATGGAGACTTTGGCAAGGTGGAAAGCTCAATGCAATTAGGAAACAGTGACTGTTTTTGCTCAAGTAGCTGAAAGATGTTGCCTTTCCTTTGTCACATAAACATCTCCATTGTACTAGAGGATAATAGGATTGTTTTACAGCAGCACATAGAAATACTTGATAAGGAGTCACCTAGGACAGTACAAACACCTTCCTCCTAACAAATTTCCATGAAAATACTTCGGCACAGTTTAGTTCAGTTTGCCTTGGAAGCTAATTGTGAACCACCAAGTTATAGTGGTGAAGGTTTGCTAATTCAAGTGTTCTCACTTCTTCTAAATTAATTTCTTGAGGAGGCAATCCAAATTCATGCATTTTGCAGGGGTTTTTTTCTGTACATTTGTATCTGTTGCCCATCAGGCCTTCTGATTCTATATGAAAATGTCAGGAAATTACAAAAAACAAGTAGGATTAAAATGAGGAGTTACTTATTCATGGCTGAGGATTTCAAGTATAAAACAAAACCTCTGGTTGTGGTAGGATTTTGGTAGTTCTGATGAATCTCTTTTGTAGTTCTGTCTGTTTTTTCTCCCCAGTGAACAGCCTTAGGAAACTGAGAAGCTTTATCTTTTTTGCTTCTGATCGCTGGGACTACCACAAGCAACAGTTAGAAGTTTCCTACCTACATCTGGCTCCTTTCTCTCAGTGTGAAAGGACAGGGAATGGTGGCAGCAAGGTAGCAGACCAGTTGCTTGAACCAGGCCCCCCTTTCCTTTCCCCAGAACAACCCTGAAGTATGGAGCAAGTTGAAAAAGGAGGACAAGTTTTATACCAGTCCCAAGCTTTCTACATATACAAGGTAAAATGTCACTAAGCGCCAGTAAATATGAGACTTTTGTTGGGGTTGAAGTAAAACCCCATAAAAGATTTCCAATAAATCTGTTGGTGTGTCTTTGCAAAAGACTTATTTTATATGATAAATGCACCAAATAGACGTGTAAACCATAGTAAGGAAAATAAATGTGCTGTACAGGTCTCTTGATGTGCATTTGTTTCAAGCATATGAACAAAGCAATATAAAAGTGCCAGGCAGGGGGTGGTTATTTGCATTTTCCATGTCGGTTGAAAATAAATGATAAGATAAAATCTTAATAATAGCAGAATGGCAGGTTATTTTTTTATTTGGTTAAAAATAATAATAATAAAAAAAATTGGCTTTGTTCTCTGCACAGGCATGTATTGGAATCTATCTCCATTCGTAATTCAAATGGGTTTTGAAGTTTTCCCTTGTGGGCAGTGTCTTGTATCAAAGGGGTTTCACAAGTAATTTGGTATGATTCAACCAAGTTAATGGTCTCTGCTCCTATGAGGCACAACAAAACTTTAACAAATTTCTCCAGAGAGCCCAGATATTTTGCTAGTTCTGAGAAACTAAGTGTATTGATTGAGGCTGTTTAGGAAATGCTCCTGTCAGCTGAAGAATCAGAGAGGGAGGGAATGCCTACAACTGCAAGCTTATCATTTCCATGTATGGAGCAGATTTCAGGAGTCCAGGATTGCCTAAAGGCAGATCTGAATTTATCACACACTCATATAACATTCTTTATATTAAAACACTAATTTTTATTGTCAACAAAGTGACCACCTAAAAAAGGGATGCTCCTTTCTCCTCCTTTTCTACCATTTTTAACTTGTACCCTGATTCCACTTCTAGCTGCAATAGAGCTTTGTCCTAGTTCAGATTTTGGCTGCCCTTTACTGCCCAGGACAGTTTTTTGGAAAGGATTGGAGCCTCTGCACTCTCCATCAACATGGCAGCCTGTAGCTGAATGATGTTTCTTCATCTGGGTGCATGGAATTCTTGCTACCTGAAAGCCTCAATCTTAGTCCTAGGCATTCCCTTTCTCTTGTTGATCAATAGTGTTATTACAAAGGGTCTTTTCCATGCAGAAAACTGAAAATAATGGAAGATTAGTTTTCCTATAAGACTATTTTTTCCATTGAACTTCTCTGTGCTCAGTTTTTCCACTGTTTGTGCATGGAAATAATGGCCTTCATTGTTATTTGCATATGTGTTTGTGTTAGTTATTAGCTGTTGGAAGAACGCCTCAAAAGGAAGAATACTTTTATTTATTTTATACCAGAATTGAAAGGTACTGCTATAGTGAAATAATAGTGAAGTTTTGGTACAACTTTAGAAGCCGAGAGCTTTTTTAGGAAGAATAAGACAATATTAGGAGGTAAACACATTTCTGTTGTAGGTTATCTTAAAAAAGTAATATTGCATCATGTTAACAAGGACGCTACTACAAATTTTGCAATTGTTGTCAAGTGCCAATTTAAGTTCATGAAAACTCTTGAAAACACTTCATAGAGAGTTGGAGAAGTACTGCAGGTAAATTTCGAGTATGAATGCCAAACGTTCATTTATTTGGTGTGTTGGGATTTTGGGCAAGAACGCCTCTTTTGGCAGCTGGCATCTTTGTGAGTCCTTCATGCATATACATATCATACATGCATAGAAATTGTTGAGTGTTTAGTATTTAGAATTTATGATTCTGCCCTGTCTAGTTCACCAGCTATTAACAGGCTCATTATAAGAACATGTTTCCTTGGGAGAGATTGAAAGAACAATAACATTGGAATTACTCAATATTTCTTCTAATATGAAACTCGAGTGTATCAGATGATTATTATATTATTATATTATATTGTTATATTGTGAATTGTGGAAGTATAATAGTAAGCACTATGAGTATACTGGAGAACCTGTTACAATGAAGTTATCCTGCACAACTCTTGAAATCCACTGCCCTTTCTTGGCTGATAGTCATTTTTCCTAGCACTGCTCCACAAATACAGCAACAATCCAGCTGGAAAAGGTGGGAGACACTTCAGGGAGCTGGCTTCAGGCCCAGTGACACTGGGCAGGCAACCAATGCAAGTATTTTCACTAAGGCCAGCAGGTCACCTGTTGGGTGTTGTGGACAAGAATGTTCAGAGCATTAAATTAATTCTTGCACACAAAATCTTTTTCCCTTTTGACCAATTACTTGGCTATAGATATAGCAAGGGCAGCATAAGAAAAATCACCATTCTGTTCCTTGTATGTGGAACAACTGGGATTATCCTGGCAGCCTAATAATCTTGAGATCTATTCTCTCCCTTTTCTAACTCTTCTACATGAAAGATGAGTACAAAGCCATTTTGAATATAGGATTGAATTGTGTGAGAGTTTGAAAGGACATAATTTTCTTAAAGGTTTGACTGCAGGATTTTAAGGTCTTTTTTTATACCATCTTGTCAACTATATTCTTCCCTCATTGAGCTAAGGTAAGTACAGATGAGATGCTTGTGACCGCTTTTGTGACTTTTGTTCTTCCTCAAGCAAATTGCCAGATTCAGAAAGAACCAAGATTCATCAAACTTGTAATAAAACAAAAAGTTTGTCTTAAATGTCACACGTGAGGGTAGTATTTCCTCTCTCAGCTTCCATAGACATCAGCTGGCTCACAGCAGAACAAATTTTTCCCATAGGCCACCTGAGCTTTAAGCAGATTTCTAGGATTATGATAATTATTGGCTTTCTAACCATATTCCTGCCAGCACAGAGGACTGCCTAAGTACTATGTCTCAAAACCGAAGTAGCTGATTTTATTTGATTTTCTTTGGGCAGTAAATCAGATCATCTGAGGTTGCAGAAGACTGCTGCTAGTCTATCTCGTCTAGTACTGCTCCTAATAGACAAAAAAGTGTCTGATCTTTCTCTTCTTTTATTTTACTTTATCTCATGTTTCTCTGCTTGCTCAAGAACAGCCAAAAGGTGAAAGCTTTCCTTTTTCTGTTACCTCTTTCAGTACCTCCTACTGTATTCAGAAGGAATTCTGTATTCTGCTTTCAAAAATACTGATTGTCACAATTGTTTTATACTTAATATGGACTAGTGAAAGCCCAATAAAGGATGGTTTTCAGCTCCTGGCAAGCTTGCATAACATACCTAGGATCAAGTTAGTCAAAGACAGTATGGATCTTGCCAGTTGAGAAATAAGGATTCTCAGACTGTGGGACATTTATCCTTAAAGGCCTGCAAACTGCTTCAGAATATGCACAAGATATGCAAACCTCTCCTGAGCAGATGAATAGGTGGTCTACAGGAGCCTGTCTGCAGACCAACCCAGAGCCACAAGCTCATTGCCAAGGCAGTACATAGTTCAAGTCTGGAAATTTATGTTGCTAAGTTATTAATAGCTATTTTACTGAATTTCACCCTGTGGGCTGCGTGCAGCCACTCTCTGAGAGGCTTCTTGGCAGTAGGGCAAATTTTCCACTCATGATCAGTTTATGTATAGTGAGGAACTTAAGAAGATAATGCAGTCTCAGGAAGCTGTTGTTTAGGAGTGCATTATCTGCTTCTGCACTATAAATCTGTATATCTTGGAGAAACTGGAGGCTTAGGCAAGGTGGAAGATCAGCTGAAAATAAAATCACAGGAAAATGAAACAAAATAAAATAGAGCTCTAATTCTCATATTGTTCAAGAGCTTTTCCCTGTGATTATTTCATCTAGTCACTATTTCTGGAAATAGCTGAGTGCAATATGTTGAGGAGATATTATGGCCATACATTCCAGTGACAAAATTCCTGCATGTTTCTGGACTGTGTTCTCATATTTTAATGGCAGCATTTTGTTAAGGTCATGTCAAATTCCCTGTTCAGGTGAATTTTTGGCTCCTGGCTTTTTGTTTTTCCGGTGACCCTAACTTACTGCTTTTTTCCATAAGATAAAGTTGGTTTATGCTCCTGATTATCTGTTTAATATCATGCAGGTTCTGAGATCACAAGACTATTTTTAGGACATTAGAAAATTTTGCCCAGGCATGACTTGGCCGAGTGAATAGGAAATACTGCTATAACTTTTAAAGACTTAAAATATTTTTTTTTTAATAAAATCTATTGTCATGGTAGTTACAACTTACATGTTTTGTGAGAAAAGTTTTTGAAGCTAAACATGTAAGCTAAGAATCAGTTATCCTTATATATGAAAAACAGTTTTCAATATCAATAAAATATGCTGCAAGCATTTTTATATAGACAGTTATACCTTGTTTTGCTAAAATACATTCATAATGTTCCACATGGAATATATAGTTGTCATTGCCTAACTTAAAATCTCATATGGACTCTACAATGAATTATTAAAAATAATTGAAGGGTTTAACTCCAAAAGGCAGCATTTTATAAGTGAAAGAAGAAAATTGTACCTGTAAAATTATTTGGACACATTTTCAAAATGCATATAAACCTTCCAAAGATCATGGCAAGTTGATCTTTATAGCGGGTCATTTATTTTATGATCAATAGATGTTGCATTCCCAAATTTTTCCCTCTTCCCTAGCAGAAGTCCCCTTATTCTCTAAGAAAAATCAAAAAATTTCATCAGAAATCCTTATGAAAGAAGCACTTGGGGGGGAAAAAAGTCTTGTGATGCTCTCAATCTGTATTCTCAGTTACATGGTGAAGTGAGAAAACAGTACGATTTTTAAATCGAACAGATTCAGGTAATACAGTGGAAGATATCTACCAGCATCTAGGACAATAATGTTTAAAAATATTTGAGTAAATAAAACAAAGAATGTATTTTCTAAGAAAAACCCCAAACCCAAAACACACAACAAAGCCAAATAAAAAACCTCAGCCCTTGTCATACCTTGTTCTGGTGAGAAGTTAAATAGACATTGCTCATGAGTACAGACTTCTAGACCTGGAGCAAATATCTCCATCCTGGAGTCTGTAGTTGAGGAAACAGAATTTCTTCTTGGAATTTGAATTTCTATGAAGCTTTGAAGCAATTAACAAGAAGCCTATGAAAACAACATAATCAGCTATTCATAAATAGGGCCTAGGGAAAAAGAGACAGCAACTAGAATTTTTCATATTGGGAAGACTTGGACCTGATGGTAGTCTTGATGAAGAAGACTTCTGTGAAGTGGTAATCTACATTTTACATCTGGAAATTATGGAAGATATTTTATATTTTTTTCTATAAGTGTGGAGTGTAGTAGTATGATATATAAAAGTAATAATCTTAGATCACGTGAGTGCTTGGTTGAAACAGTAGGAAAATTGGAAATGGAAAAGACAGTGTAGCACTAGAATGAATTACAAGATTGTGTTATAAGGACAAACTAGCTGTGGTAACCTCTATTGTGTTTGAGGAGTGGGTTGCAATATCTCTAGCTGTTTCCTGTAATCAGAGGAAATCTTGGGGAATGCCATTGAGGCAGTTAGTTGCCTGTGGCAGCCTCGTGGTGGTTCTGCTTTAGCAAGAGAACAGCACCAGCCCTGAGACAGCTCAAAAGCTGTGCTTTCATTATGCATCTCTCACCCTGTCCTAGACACTGTTAATATGTTAAATCTGTCTATCTGTCTTGAAGATGGTTAGTAATTTTAGTGTAAATCTCAACAGAAATCACTCTTTGGGGAATAATTGTTACACTGCTGTTCTGGCATTTGAACACAAGCACTCACCTAAGAAAAGTATCTGTCTAATGTATAAAATCTTCAGGCTGAGAAATTAGAATCAGAGGGTGACTGATAGGTGTTTTGTGCTAAAAATGTACAATTGATAGCGCTACTGCTTTTTCTAACACTCATGGTAAGCCTTAGGCATTTTCAAGCCCAAAGCTGTTTCATTTATCTTGTGGAAGAAGCCGTTTGCATATTGGTGTAGGCAAAGAAGGGTTGAGTGATCTTAGAAAAGATTCATTATAATGTAAATATTTCATCTAATGACTAAAGCATTTTATTTTTTTCCTTTTGGGAATTCTACTTTCAGAATGCTTAAAACTACTATTTTCAATATGGACAGGGATTGCCCACACCAGTGGTTTTAAATTTGCTGTTGAGACTTGGTCTCAAATTTGCCAGATTATATGCTAGCTTTTACTAATTTATTTTTTTTTTTTGGTGGATGGGATTCTTGTATGTGGAATGAATAGAGTCATGTTACACTGTCTTAGAGTACAATTTAAAAAACACCTGAGGCTTCCTTTTACAAATGTCTGAACTACTTAGGTATTGTACAGTACAAAGGATCAGCTCATTACTTCTTGCTAAAACAATAGAAATGGAAATCCAATACTTTTCAGTATCTCTAAAAGTAAAAGTTAAACTAATACAAGATACATATAGAAAACTTCTCAAATTCGCTAATAATTCATAAGGATGCCTCCTACTTTTTAAGCCTTGCTTAAATTGTCTTGCATATCTTGATCTTATCTTAATCTTTTGAAAATAAAATAGATAAAGGGGCGGCATATGTTTTAACTCTGATTTCCAGATCTTTCAGGCCCTTAAAATAGATCAAAACCAAACCTGTGATTCTGAGGAAAGGTATGGGTCTAAAGGTGATAAAACTGGTATATTGCAAAAGTTTCAGAGAACAAAAAGTAAAAGCAGGATACAGTTTAGATCATCTTTTTGATTGCTGTTTCGAACTAGGCTTGAAAACTCTGCAGTGATTCCAAGCACTACATTAGCGCTTTCTGTATATATACCTATTCTTGTTGTAGTACGATCACAGAGCCTTGCAAGGGCTGGACAAACAGGTTTATACCAGCCCTCTGATAAAAAGATGCTTGTTAGTTATGTCTGAGACTCAGTATGCCAGAGGAGCAGTGTCTGGAGCCTTAATGGGGTAAACTGTGGTTGTTTGCAAGTAGGTCTATTGCTATTTTAAAAAGAAGGAAGTGAAGATCTAGGTTTTCTATGCTTATCTAGCATAAAGCTTGTTATGAAAGGGAAAATGTAGCAAAACTAATACTGTCCTGTGTTTTCATGTTATCAATAATTATGATAGATGCTTGCCATCTTCACATTCAAAATATTGTGCAATTGCAGATTCTTAGTTTTGCTCCAGTTTAAGTCAACAGCAAAGGTCCAGCCATCTCTAAAGCTAGGATGCTTCAACTACTGTCATAGAGCAGCAGTGAAAGAATAGGTTTGTATTCCCTGTTTACAAACATATTAATAATCTAGTTTATGGCCATAGCCTGGCTCAGTATCAGCCTTTATTTGAACTCTGGAGTTTGTAATTCCTCATCATGTCCTCAGACCATTTGATCTAGACCTTGACATCTTCATAAAAGGATGAGAAAAGAAATTAGTTTTAACATGAAATTGATTTCCTGAAATTCCATGAGACAGCTTCTCCTCATGATGCTTTGCTAACAAGTTAACGATCCCATTTATTTCTTAATCAATATACAGCAAGGGACCCCAGTGACTTACCTCTCAGGCTTTAAAAACATCTATAATTTTAGCCTTTAGGATGCATTATAAAATTGGAACACGCAGTCATTTTTATTCTCTTCTGCTGAAGAGCAGATACTTGCAGGTACAAAGGAGTTATCTATTCTCTATATATTTGGAGGCTCAAAAAGAGAACAGTTCACTATATTTTTGCTTTGTCACATTTGGACAACAGATTTTACTTTATTTCTTGAGCAGAAACTCATTTTTTCTGCTTATTTATTTATTAAAAAAAAAGGCAGGGAAAGTGAATATACTTGGAGCTAAGGGATTTCAAATGTGATTTATCTGTGCAATAAAAGAAAGCTGCTAGATGAAAGAAAGCTCTGAAAGCTGAGATCTTCCCCACTGTTTATTGTAATATAATTTCTAATTGGAGTTTTTGTTTAGTATCAGCCTTGTCCAACTACAGTAGAAACTGCAGCCAGTATGAAGAAGTAATCTGCTCTTGAGACCTGATCCTCCACTCTACAAGGCATTTTGTAGCCATTTTATAACTAATATTGAAAGACCATAGTTATTCTGTAGTAGTAGATGTTACGTGTGAGTCATGAGAATTTATTTTGGCTTAGCTTTCTGCCCACCATTAATACTTCAGCATTGTGAGAGTATCAATAAAAGTTCTAAAGTTTCATATTTTTGATTCTTGGGCCTGCCTTATGTGGGGTCTGGAGTTGGACTTTGATGATCCTTGTGGGTCCCTTCTGACTCAGAATAATCTCTGATCTTTTCTTCTTTTTCTTTTCTTCTTTGTAAGGGCCTAGGACTGCAGACAGACAAAGCCATTTGCTCCTCTCTCAGATATAGTTTCTAGAAGTGAATTTAAATGGATGTTGAAGTCACTCCTGAATATCCATAGAACAGTCAGCCTGAAGATGCAGCACTCATAAGCTTTTCTGTATATGGAGGATTTAAAAAACACTTACTGTCACAAAGTCTTTTTTTTTCTCAGGCCCCCACAGTAACACACTCAGGACTTACGGCTACCTTTAAGCAATGAATGACTCTATTGACTTGATGCACTAAAGTTCTTTACTGGATCAAGTTTATTTCAAGGGACTTCTCAGATGAGAAAAGGTTTACAGAATTAGATACACAGACTGGCATGAATAAATTTCATCAGAACATAGTTAATATATCTAGTAAGCAGTTTGGATTTGTCTTTTTTTTTTTTTCTGGTTTGTTGATTAGGGTTCTTTTGATAACCTAATGAAGATACCAGGAAAAAAACTTCCAGAAGACTGAAGATGGCATAGAGGAGAAATAGGAGATGTAGGGGGACAAAAAAAGTCGGGGATAAGTAAAAATAATTATGTAAGTAAAAATGATTTTCTAATTTTGGATCTGGGATATAGATTCTGTCTCAAAGTGAATGCAAGCGCAGAATTAAATAAGCACAGCTTCTGTTTATAACATGTGCAAAAAGGTTGCATTTTACAGGCATTTGCTGTTTCCAGGATGTGGATGCTTGGCTCCTGCCTGTACCAAATCTAGCTGGAGTCAAAAGGCTTTGTCTGCACAGATACACAGTTTCCATTTCCTTTTCTGAAACTCAGATTTTAACAGTCCATTTTGCTGAATTTTTCCCCTGATTGCTATTGTTATTCAGGTGTATGTCTGTGAAATATGCTATAAGATGTGGTATGCCAGCCAGCTTGCTGTACTAGTTGAAACAGATTTCAGAAATAACCCTTTGAGCTCACCACCCTTTCTCAGTGGTGTGATTAAGGGAGAAAAACCTATTCTAGCCTCCCCCAGTTAAATGCTTTGAAGGGGAAAAGTCCTTTTTTACACTTGTCTAGTGCATTCTGGTGGTCCTCTAGTGTGTGTATCTTCTCTGTGCAGGTCTGTTCTGGGACTGGATTTCTCTGTTCTGGGGCCTTTGAAATAAATAAACTGGCTCTGGGGAAGCTGAAGCAAATAAGCCCTTTGCTGGGAAGCCATCACCTGGTAGGAACATCCCCTGGGGAAAAAGGACATGAATTGCGACAGCCTACATATACTTGCTAGGCATGAAGATTTTGTTAAAAAATGTTTGCGGTCTTTTTCAATAGATCAGTGCATATATCAAGAAATGAGTAGGAAGAAATATCATTATTTTTTCCTCCTTACTAAATTAGAGGGAAGGAAAGAGAAACTAATTTCTTGCAGCTGTGTTTCCACTGTTGTGCTAAACCTCATAATCCTGAACAAATATTTGAGCACTAACATGCTATTAGGAGTTAAAGCATCAGCAGGAAAACTAAAGTTACTGTGTCCTGCCATTGTACTGCAACTCCACACTTCTGACTGCTTCTCAGGCAGGACAGAAAAGGAGACGTAGTTTTAAGATAATATCTGGATTAGTACTGCAGGAGTTCTTGGTGTGTCTGATTTTGCCAGCAGAAAATCAAAGGGATGGGGGCAGCGAGAGAGCCTCAGTGTGCCCCAGGAGGTCTGTGAAGTTTGGGTGGGAGGGCAAGAAACCTGCAGGACACATGTGAATTACTCCCACTCCTAGGAGAGAGCCATGACCACTGTGGGCATCCTGAGAATGGGTGAAGTGTGCTGAGGAAGCCACGTGCCCTGCAGTTTGCAGACAGCCAGGAAACACCACACGTCATTCATAAACCATTGGAAATTGAGTTGGTGATTACCTGCACCAGTTTCAAAGGCCTTATGAAGACTCTCAATGAGGGTAAGACAGAGAACCTGCCACTCATGTTGACTTATTTTGGTGAAATCAGTAAGACATTTTCAGGCAGCGTTTTCCAAAAATTCATTATGATTCACTATCTGTACATAAATTGTTTGCATCACAAATTGTGCCAAACCACCACCATTGTTATAGTGCAGGCAATTCTGTGTTGTTTACAGGCACACTCTCTAGTCAGTTATTGATTTAAAGCAATCAATCTAATATAGCACTGCAGTGTCTCTCAAAAATAGATTTTCTGCATGTGTAGCAGGGATTATTACATTAATAAAATGAATTATTTTTCATTTTCACTTTTATTTACATTTCCAGCTTCAATTCACACTTGTAGAACAGCATGTTTTACAAAACAAACTTTGCACAATCAGATAATGTATTTTCATTATCTTTTATCTTACCATTCTATTTCTATGACCCAATTAAATATCTGAATAACTAATGTAGTCTATATTAATTTTTTATGATACCTATACAAATTCTCAATTCATAAATAAAAATAAATATGTAAAGCATTTAAATCCATGTACCTCAGAAGACACACAGATGTATTGAAAATCCTGTGGTGCTTTTTCACTATTCTGTGTGCTTCCAAATGTAAAGAACCTGATTGTTCCCTTTTGGGCCTTTTTTTTTTCTCACCCCCTACACACTGGAAAGAAAATATGCCTTTTTCTGCTTGTGGAGTGTCATTTAATTTAGAATTTAATGGAAAAGCAGAGTTTGTGCTGCTTCCAGCAGAGAGACAGTCAAGTCTTTCAGTTTACCTCCAAGAATATCAGAATTCCAGTGTGAGCCAGCACTCTGCATGAGGGTTTCTGTGTTTTCACACTGCTGTTTCCAACCCAGCTACTTTCTTATATACTTATTTAGAAGCAAGTCTGAGGTAAAGTTTAGAATATATAAGCTCGGGCGGGGGGGGGATGGAAGGAAGAACTGGGTGTGTTGAGTTGAGGGTATGGTAGAGCTCTTCATATATGTAAAAGAAAATGTGAATTAGAAAGAAATAAAGAGATAGGCATAAGAGAACTTCAAATCATAAGTGACAGTAAAGGACACAGGAATTTCTTTTTATCTATATGGATAACTAGACATTCTAGTTTAATCCTTAAGTACCCCTTGATCATCTAACTTTAAGAATAAAGCAAGTAAAGTTGACAGGAATGCTTGTGGTGTTGTTGGTTCCTGTTGCTGCAGGAATTTGGAGGTTTCAAACTCTCTTCAAAAATCCTGTTGTATAGCGATGGTGAAATATGAAGTGTTTTGGGATGTAGCCTTTAGGAATATATGCAGCACTGTTTGATGTGGCCATAAGAGCAGTGCCTACTTCTATAACTATCAATATTCAATAGATTCATTCCTACAATGAAAAGTACACTTATTTTTTAAAAGATAGGCTCCCAAAACTTGACCTGAAACAACCAAAGTAAATTATAAATGCATTTAAAATCTAGAAAACATGAGAAATCTTTTCTTCATTTCCATATCATTTACTGGAAAAAAAGATTTTTGATTTCTGCACACTGAATAATGGAAAGTAAAAACATAATTTTTCTGTGGTATAATGAAGTTCAAATATTTTCATTAAGCATTGGTTGATATGAAGGAGAGATCATTTTCAATGCAGAGAGTGTTCTTTTTAATGTCACAATTGGGTTTTGGGGGAAAAAAGGGTTTTTTTGGGAGGGAAAAAGAAAAGCTATTAGGCTGCCTGAGAAAACAACATAATGTGATTGTATCTTGTGGCAAAATAAAAGATAACAATCCTCAAACTCCTACACTTAGAATACACTCATAGTGTAATTTTCCCTGTTTCTCTCCACTTTTTAGCCTTAATCCTAGGATATGACACTGTAGAAACATTACTGGGTTTTATGTCACTAATGAGCATGTACTGTGGATTATCATAACTTATTTCCACATGATTCTGGTGCTTTCTTGACTAACTGGCAATTAAAAGAAAACAAAGCAAAAAGACCAAAAAAACCCCAAACCTGAAATCAGTTGCCAGGGTGTTAAATATATTGTGTCCACCCCCACTTTTCCTTGGAAAGGAAGAAAGCAGCACAGATTTGACAAGGATGTGAGCAAAGTTCTTTTCCTTTTATGTCTCAGTGGTTTCTATAGTCTTTCAAGAAGAAGGAGAAATGGGTTCACTGACACTCTTAGCTAGCAGCTTGCCTTAAACCTTCTTCAAACTTGCCTCTTGCAAAGTTTTCTAAACTATCCAAGACTTTCCAAAGTGTGCTGTAGTGGTCTGAGATGAGCCTCCTTTAGTTTCTCATGCTGGAGAGTCCTTCTGTCTTGAACATAATACTTGAACAGCCTGCTAGAGAGACAGGAGAGGCCATGAGTGACAGTATAGGCTGAGGGGCAGAGCAGTAGCCCCACAGGTTTCTCTGGTATTATCAGCATCTCCTGCATGCAACCATTAGATCGTGTGCCAGCCATCTGTTCCCATGAATCTTCAGTTAAGATGAAAGCTGAAAAGTTCTCTTTTTGAGCCATGCAGAACATCATGTACTCCAGAATATATTTTGTCTGGTAGTTGATCTGCCATCTTATTGTAGGTGCAGATCTCCAGAGTAGACAATTGAATTTCAGTTTCTCAAATTCTTGGAGATTGTTAATGTACTGAAGGACTGAGCTATGGCATAAAAGTACAGCACAGTCGTCTTTTCCATTTTATTGTCCTGTTCTTTCCTACCAGTGCTTTTAATCTATTCTTGGAATGATGTTTTGCAAAGTATTGGCTTTCCTGGGATACATTTTTTTCTGGTGTAACATATTAGTGGAGAGACAAGACAAGAGCTCCAAATATGCCAGTAGGCACTTTGCACCTGTTTGGATTTTGCTTGCACAGACCAATGTAAGTGAAGGTTATAGGTTTCATAAAGATGGAGTGTACTAATGGTCTTTAAATGTATTTCATAAGTGTTTTTTTTTTAACTTTTATTAAACTATTTTTCTCTGCAGGGAGTTGAGCCACAGAGATAGTTTTGTCTTCCACCCAAGCCCTGTTCTAATGAATTTTACCGTTTCAAAAAGATTTCAAAGTACTCATAGTACTCGGTTTCCTGGCATTTACCTAAATTATTGCTAATTCATGTTCATTTTTCTGTTATTGTGTCAGCCACTTACAGAATGAGCATATTTTGCAATATAAAGAAAAAATTTAAAGAATCACATTTTCTATTTTCTTAAATTGTTATTTAGTCACTTCACTCCATTTTGCCATCATTATTTGAGCCCCTTACATTTGAAAAGTAATGGAATGCATTTCCTTCATTTTAGGGTGTAATCAAGATTTTGAATTATACTTTTGGGGAAGTATTCCTACCTTCTTTTTTATCCTCTTGCCACCTAAGCTGTTTCCCTTTAAGAATGAATGGATGTTAAAATCCCTTCAGTTTGACATATTGAATGTATAGAAAAGAACAAACATATCTTGGGGAAATGGTTTATAGCTCACAAACAGGAAAGAAAAGGAACAGGAGAAGTTATTCCTTTTTCTACCTTTTTACCCTGCACTTTGAGAGTTTTGAGCTTCATTTATACTGTTTCAAAGCATGTGTTTGATCATGTGATAGATAGTTATGTTATCCATGCCTTTCTAAAATCCTTGTGAACACAGAGCATTGCAACTCTACTGTAAGAGCTGATAGAGAAGCACAGATTTAATAATCTCTTCCATAGTTACAGGGAGTTACTCTGCAGTAGAGTTTTCTGAGCTTGTATTTCTATGTCTACTGCTCTTCTGCTGCAAAATCTGAGAATACAAACATTTGCATCTCCAGTGCCCATGTTTTGCTCCTTGTAAAGCAGGGATGATAAAATTCCCTGACATTAGGTAACCCTGTATGATGAAAGTATTTAAAACAAAAGTTATGCAGTAAGAGGTGTTACATTTGAAACCATACTGAGTTTTTAGAAAAATCTTCTCTTGCATCATATAATATAGAAACATGTGAAACCACAGCACACAGAGTTATTACTTGATGGATATTTTGGAATTTTTTTCCATTAATTCCCATCACTGTATTTTGTCACAGTACAGAGGGCAGCCATAAGAATAAATTTAGTTAGTGAAAGTAGTATTATAGGGAAGAACATGTGTCTGAATTCCCTTAATGCTCTAATGTTTTACGTTCCCTTTTCTTTTTTACAAAATGAAAAGAAGTAAAAGAAAAACAAAATAAAAAACAACCCCCCAAAAATCAAAAAGAAAAAGGATCAGTTCTCGTTCTAGCTCTTTCCTAGCAAATTTAATCAAGTTTGAGTGACAGAGAGGTACCCTCTGAGAGGATATCTTCTGTGTACTTCAGGAATATTGTTATTTCATGTATCATTGTCCTCTTGATAGGATGTAGCATAGAGAAAAATCTGTCCATGTCTTGTCACACCCTTAGTTTCCCATCTCTAAAGAATACTGCCACATTGAAATAGAAGAGAAAGTGGAAGATGGAAGTTTGGTTATCCACATAGCTTACTAGATATGTAGATATCTTAGTAGAATGTAGATATCCATATCTACATTGAATGATTTGTCATAATTTTATTTTAATTTCAATAGGCTTAAGGAGCCTTGTCAGGGTACACCCTAAAAGTACACTCCCAGTGCCACGGAACCTTGTAAAAATCTCCCTATCTATGAATCATCTCCTGTGATTTTTGAACAATCTAGTCCTAGATTTTTTGCTGTTTATACTTGGTTTCTGACTGCTGTGAATGGTGATGCAGGAAGACTGCTTGGAACACTGTTAAAAAGAAGACAACTGCAGCTTCTCCTCAAGGGGGAAAAAAAAAAGGCCTGAAGGTCTGCGGGAGATGATTTGCTGACCTGTACATTTCTGTGTTTCTGTGAAGCTCTTTTTCCGGGATCATCCAGCAGATGTTCTGAAACATTATCCAGTATAAAGCACAAAGATGCATTAAGGGCTTTATTTTTTTTTTTTTTCTCATACAGCTTCATCACTTGGTTGTAAAGAGCACATCCTTATCCAAAAGTATGTTTAGTTTTATGAAATTCTGACTTTTAGCAAGAAGATTAAGGGTAATGGGATAAAACTAAAGAAATAGACATATGCATTGTTAACTTTAATGACTTTTTTTATTATAATATTCTGAGGAAATGAGACAAAAATCTAAAAAAGCAGTGCTAGATGACTGTTCATTTTATCAACAGTTTTGACTGTCTCTTGCAAACTGGCTTTACATGTTTTATTGAAAAGGGCACTTTTTCTTATTTCCCGAATTTGAGATGTACTAGCTATACTAAGTGTAATGTGTTGCTATGCTGATCGTGGTGGTGCTTTCTATCTAAAAATCACTATAAATTTGAAAGAAATTGTCTTGGATTTGCAATAATATTTCCAAATTTTATTCCAGTATCTGAAGCTATGGATACTACTCATGCCATGTGATGCAATTTTAAGTCAGAGGGCAAAGGCTTCTTCCCAATTTTTTCCCAGTTAGAGGAGAGGGATATTAGAGAGTACAGGGGATTTAGCTGATGGAGAACACTGAACACAAAGAAATCACAAATGCTGTGCTTCTGTGATATAAGAAAAGCACAGAGATAGTGGTGTGTCAAGGGATGGGGCATGGAGATGCATCTGACTGGGTAGATGCACAGTCACCTGCAGATGGAGAGCCGCTCAACCATCCTGATTTCAGTCCTTGCACAAGGGCTCCCCCAGCAATAGAAGTGTCTCCTTGTCTTTCTGCCTACAAATTCAGCAGCTGAAATTTATTTTAAAAATATAAACTTTCTACAAACACCAAGTATCAACCAGCCAGTCTTTCAAGATCTTATTTGATAGGCACTCAGGAAAATACTACTGCTTTAGGTTTTTAGGAAGAAAAAGTGCATTTTTAGAGGTATTCCTGTAGGCAGTCTTAGCACAGGCTCAGCGAAAATGGAGCATCTTATAACAAACCAAGCAAAAATTATTTGACAGAGCTTCTCAAACATAATGTCACTTTATTTCAAGAACATTGGTCAGTTCATGAGATGAATCTTATAGGAGATAATTAATAAATTGTCCTGAAATTGGGTGGGGTTTTTTCCAAAGTAGTTAGTCTTTGATATATATCACAAGAACATCTGTGTGGAAGAAGTGCCTGTACAAAATTACTTTCACCAAACAGCTCCCGTAAAGGAGTTTGATTTTTGTCTGCTAGCCGATGGCATGAAATGGAACCTGTAAGTATGGCATCCTGTATATCCTGGATTTGTAGGACAAAATATGAGATGTCTGGTAGTTTCAGGTTTGAAGTCAGTATCTTGTCAAATCTTAGGTAGATCCAATCAGGTTGAGGAAATGCAGATATTAATCTATAAAAGAACATGCTTTATATGGAAGATTCCCTTGCCTTGGAGTGATACTTATTTCCTTCAGGAGAGAACTCCTTTTTCTCTTTTTTCTGTTTGTGGAAAAACCTAAAATCAGTGAGTCTAAGCTCTTGAAGGAAAGTAAAAAAAAAAAAAAAAAATTCAAAAACATCTAAATTCTAAACTGACTGTATGCCATTCATATGGTCCTGTCTTAATTCAGAATGTACACATACTCTGAGTATCTTTGATGTTTCTTCATTCTAAATCACTAAAAATATCATAGATGAACTTTGCTGCTATTACTACTCAAATACTGATAATTTAGATGTAATTTTCCTCCAAAATCCAGAGAGCAGTCTCCCTCTTTACCCTGCCTGCAGAGCCTGCATTGTAGAAAGAAAATAACACTGAAATATTCATTGAAATATACATGTTGAATGGTGGAATTGGTGTAGCAAATAGCTGGATAACTGGTGCAGAACAGTGTGCTTTTAACACTGTTCTATAAATGCTAAAAGAGTTCCTACAGACGGCCAATGATTAATAAAGTATTTCATTTATTTCTCTTTACTGTTTCTGTAAACAGGTAGTGATTAAAAAATTAAGTGCTACTGGATTGAATATCTTCAGAGATGGTGTCTTATTCTGGAATGTGATAAGAGAATTTTGGAAAAGTCAGCTGTTTGAAAACAAATGATCAGTGAGGTCTTTTGTATCAAAACATTCTCTTTTCCAGTGTAGGAGACACCAGACATTTTTTATGTATCACAAATCTATAACATCCATTATATTTTCTTTACACTGTTGTCTGTAATGTGGAATGGATTTGGTCTGGCACCAAGTTGCTGAGTACCAGGTTGAATGTTAATTTCCTTCCTGTGATGTGTGAATGCAAAGTCTTATTTTTGGGGCACCATTAAATACACACAAATTGCAAGAAATTGTCCTGGGTTCTCACAGATTTTAGCACAATATCCCTTGTGTTCCATGAGCCCATTCATCATTAACGTTCCACATGGTAAAAATTTTCTTTTGGCCTGGCATACTGTATTCCAGCTTTTATCCATCTACCTAGAGCCTGTTGCCAGGTTACTTATTTTCTAGCACTACTATTTGTGGGAGTTATAATCCAAAAGTGGCTTAATATGTTTCCTGTAGCCAAGAAATGCTGAAAGTTTGTGATGTCAGGATTTTGGTGCCTATTGCGGTGAGCTTCAGTAGGTATAGAGGTGATGTAATTCATGCCTGTGGCTAGAAAAGTAGAAAATATACCCTGTTAGGTGCTTTGTTCTTGGACCGTTGTGCAGGGAGCAGCTGCAGCCTGATCCACAAGTGTTATTTGAATTAAAATTTCCCAGGAATGCTCTGTGCTAAATGGGGACAGAAGCTGACAAAGTGCAACTGGTGCTGACAGGGAACATCTTGAAACATCAGCAGCTGTGCATTAAACCCTCAAGCATCAGCAACTACACAGGAATCCTCTATGGTCGCTGTAGGTTATACCTGACACAAGACTGTAGCTCCTGTCAGGAATGGTTTTATATGTTTCCAGCCCCAAGCAAACAGGCAGGAATGTGTGCATTGTAGCTGCATCAATTGCACTGGTTCACAGCACAGAAAATTCATCTTGAGAGTGAGGAACAGTTAAAACAAGACCTCAAGTGAAACTTCTTCTAAAAAAATAGGATTTATTGAAGTCTTTGTCTTGTTGTCTTTTCTATAATTAGATTATGCTTTGAAAAGAGCTTGGTAAATAATGAGAAGCTGATTCACCCAGGGATAATTTTAGCCACATTCCTGATTCAGACTTACTGTCAACAACATGCAAAGAGAAGAAAGGTGCTGGCAAACTCCTCCTAGCTTGAATTAATTATCTTCAAAAGCACTGGGTGCATAGCATCTTGAAAGCCTCATATATTTAATTTCTAAAGAGTGTCTCAATTTTTTCAGACAGCAGTTGTTACTGTGAACATCTGGAACTTAATGTGAAGCTGTGGCACATATAAATCATTACAATATTGTCTATAGGCAAGCAACTGTGATACTGAAAAGTTAATGACAACAAACTAAATGCACTCTAGTCATCAATGGTATTTTCATCTCCTTAGGGTTTCTTTCAAAACCTCTTAAATTACACTCTGGTTGAAAATGTTATGGCTCAGGGTGGGGAAAGAGAATAATAGCAACACAGTAAAACAAAGTTTGCAAATGTGAATACAGTATTCAGTTCTCCTTATACAATTAGATTTTCAGGAGTTTGATGGAAATATTGCCTGCATCAATCTAAAGGTTTTGTGAAGTATCTTAGTTTGGGGACAAAAAGTTGTCTATGTACAAAATCTTAGTGCTTTGCTAGAATTTCTAGACAGTGATAGATTCAACCAGTTTTTGCTCTCTTGTCTTAGGCATCAGCTGGTGCGATATGCCTGAATCATTAAAAATTATATAACAAACTAACATTTATAATATGAGATCTCATCAGTCAGAGAGGGGTATATAGTTCCTAGCAATTTTTCTGCCACAAGATGAAGAGGTTCTGATGGAGCCAGGGCACAGCAAAGAAGTCCTTCACATTTGCATCATTCAAATTAAGAGACTTCCATGAGTGCCTGGGCAAGAACTGCTGGCAAGTTGTATTCTGGGAGGGTCCTTGTCCATAAATGGATACTTTGTCCACACAGTGTATCACAGAAGTGATGTCACTCTTGCATCACAAAATGTTTATGAAAATTAAAAATACTTGCTTGTCATAGAGTAGTATTCCAATAGGAATTTCACAGCGTTATTCAAATTTAGCTATAGTTGATTGTCTCAATATCACAATTTCTTTGTGGATCTTTTTTTTCAGGAGGCAAACCTTGTTAGTGTCTTAGCAGATGAATACCTGTTAATTTTTTTTTCCTGGAGCCTTCTGATAATAATCATGACAGGTAGTTTTAGAGCCTTAGCTTTTTGGAAAATTTAGCATTTTTAAATAAAAATGTTTAGTTTGGAAAAATAGGGGATGTAAAGCTGACTTACATGTATATGATGTGCTACTTTCACCTTTTCTGGTGCTATTGCTGTTTCTTCTAGCTTTCTCACAAATCCTTGTTAGAACTAAGAGTATGATAAAAGTAGCAGCTTCTATCTCAGAAATAAAACTGCAAACTTGGGTGGTAGTTACACCTCAGCTTGTTGCAAAGGAGGAAAAAGCTGTAATTTCAGTGCACTTAGAGTGAATAAGTTAGCTTTCCTTTGAAGAACTACAGACCTCTCCTTCATTTATACTAACAGGAAGATCAGGAAGATGCTCCTGAATGCAAAATTTACAAGACCCAGTCACTGCTGCCCTTTGGCTTGGTGACAAACACAGTTTTGGTTTCTGGTGGGACTTGGCAATTGTGCAAGTTAGTTGCAGTGTGTGACAGTCTAGTAACTTAGATATTGCTAAGTGATGTAGCCATGTCACTGAAAGCAGGATGAGTTAAGCCAGACTGATGTGTCTGCTAACCAGAGCTAGGTCAAGAAGTGCTGCCTCTGCACGGTACAAAGCGCAGGTTCCCCAAAGAATCTCTTGCCTTTAGCTTGTCTTCTCTCAATCCCAGACCTACTAAACTAATGCTCTAACCCAGCTATAAAGTTAATCATAGTTTTACTCTATCCCCAAAATGAAACTTTCTCTGTAAGAAGAATCACTGCCTTATTCATACTCATATAAAATATTTTCCATGGCTCTTGCCTGCCTGCACAGAAACAAACATAGGCAACTTTTCATTTCACCTACCTAAACTACCCAGAGCCCTGAGAGAGTAGAAAGTAGGCCAGGAATCTCACCTGGTCATTTGTTCACATAAATGGATGTAATATTGAAATCTTACACCAGTATTCACATTAGTAAAGATATTTAGAAATAATTTTCTCTTCATTAGTTTAATTTCTGTGGGTTGAGTTTTTCAATATAGCCTTTATACAGTTATATAAGGAGCAGTTCCATCAATGTCATTTTTGATCAGATTATCATTAGTCTGCTTTCAATATGCATAGTGTCTATGGCAACTCTTCACAGGCTACCACCAGATTCTCTGTCTCAGACTCATTGTGACCAGGCATTATAGAAGTGATGAGCTCAGTCAAAATGTGCTATACAAGTGGTTATCTCAATTTTCTGGTTCAGCAAATTACATTGCTCCAGAGGTTTTGTGGTAATGGTTTACTGTAATACAATGTAAAATGTAATGGTGTGGAGAATATTGGTGAGCAGCTAAAGGCCAAACTCATGGAGCTGTTTGACCTAATTCAGAGATAGTATTTGAGGTTGTAGTAACAGCCTTTTATACATTCAGTGCTAAATATAAATGCCCTTAATCAGTCTGAAATAGGGACTGAAATAGCATGCAAAATATGAAGTGCTGCACAGCTCTGGTAGTCATAAACAGTTTCTTCTCATTGGCCCAACTGATAATATTTCAAAGGTTTTGAGACTTTACTGTAGCACTCTTGATTACTTTCATGGACATTTAGACTGCTAAAGTTTAAATATTTTGGTATGAAGCAGAAGGTGTTGGCAAGAGGGAAGACGGTTTCAGACTCTAGTTTTCTAAGGCTTTCTGGTGCTAGACAGTGTTGAAAGATGTAACTGGAAGAACTGTTTTTTACCAAAGTCATAAACTGTATGTTAGAATAAACATATAGACATGAAATTGAAACCATGTAAACAAAAAGCCCCACATAATGCCTAGTGACAAAACAAGCATGAGTATGAAAACAATCTAATACAATGCAATGAATCTTGGACGCTTCACACATGTCTCTGAGAGCTCTTTACAAAAGACTGAGTTTTGAGGTGCATTTCACCTCAAATGAGCAGAAAGTAAGATTTTTAAGCCACTTTGACATCAGAAGCACCTTCTTGGCTTCAAATGTTGTCTTTGTTGACATTGTGTCCAGAAAATCCATGAGTTATTCTAAAAGTTTCCATTAAATTTTCTCACTGTTTCACTTTATTCCTTTGACTACTGTTTTTCCTCTGTTTTCTCTTTCCTTTTTTATTTCCCTCCTACTTCCCTAGGGAGATTAGGTTCATGGTAGTAAAATGATTCATAGAAATAGCTAAGAATCAAAGCTAGCAGGTTTGAGAGTCTAACACAGTAGGCTGAACCACTGGGTTGCTTTCAAATTTCACCTTTCATCTTTCCATGCCCCAGCTATCTGCCAGTTAACACTCTCAGCTTGGATGTTCCCACATTGCAATCAGATAGCAAGAGAGTTACTCTGAATGGTAAAATAGAGGATCATAGACAAACCAAAGTTTTTCCTGGGTGGATGTACAATATGAATTGTTAAGAAACAAGTGAACAATAAAATGCCTCCAGTAAGGTGACTTTTACTAAAATTTAAGTGATTTTTATTTTAATAATAGAAAACCAATTTTAAGTGTTAACACTAACTTGAGCTTACAGTTCAGACACAATCAAAAGTAATTTTGCATAGCACAGTGATGTCTTTTTTGTTTGGCTGGGAAATCTAGTCCATTCATTTATATCCATCAAAAGAAGCTTTTTGCAATACAGTGTGTTATCACGGTCCTCAAAGTCCAAATTACATAAAGACTTCTGCAATGTCTTTATAAATATGATGAAGAAAAAGTAATTATTTTATCTTTCCTTCTTTTACCTCCAAAGATGTCAATTTTGCTGACTGGAAAGGATTAGATTATGTACTAAATGGAAAGGAGGATGAAGAAAGCTAGATAAGGCACTCTAAGAATTAAATGGAGTTCCCCACAATTGAAAAAACAATTTTAAAAAAATTAAATTAGTAATTGTCTTTCTCTACCCTCCATCTTCCTCAAATACTCTTGAAAAGGATTCCAGATCCCTTATTCCACCTGTATTCCTTACTTGTGTTAGCCCGTCTACTTCTTTTGAGAATCCCATCCAAAAAAGGGAATCAAGCCCCCCTCAGTAGTAATTTAACTATAGATTGTTTTTATTATAAGGCTGTGCTGGAACTAGGCAGCTTTAAAGGTCTTTAATGACAGGGGGGTTGGGACTAGATGATCTTCAAGGTTCCTTTCAGCCCTCAACATTCTAGTCCTGTAACTCTATGAAATACTTCCACACACCATTGTTCAATGAAAATCGTAGATTCATACAATTGTAAAATGGTTTTGGCCATTTTAAGGGACCTTAAAGATCATCTAGTCTCAAACCCCCTGCCATGGCCAGGGACACCTCCTACTAAACCAGGTTTTTCAAGGCCTTATCCAACCTGGCCTATAGATCATATAGTTTGGTTTAGGTGGAATAGATATAAGTCTTTCAGAATAACAGTAGGAGGCTTGGATTTTTCCCTAGATGGAGAGACAGTGACTTTTTTCGATCTTGGCACAACTAAACAGACTTTTTATGAGAGTTAGAAATGGAAATAGGATTAATACCCAAACCTCCTTGGAGTACATCTTTGCAAGAAATTTCACCATTCTCTTCTAAATATTAGAAGAGTTTACTTTGCCTTGCCTTCACATTTCCTTTGCCTTTTTCCACTGGACAGAACTGTATGAGTTCAGAATGTTCTCCTCAGTTGCCAACTTCCTCCTCCAGACACGTGTTACAGTGCCAGGTTTAATCTAGAACTGCATGTTTGAAGAAGCTGCTAAAGACAATGAATCTTCTCTCATATCAGTGTAAGCAGAGGATAAATATGTGGAAATCAGTGAAGCATGAAAGTGGTAAGAGAGCAAAAACAGGTCTAAGGATGGAAAAACAGTCATCTCTGCCCAGAATATTTTACCTAGTTTTTGAAGAAAATTAGTCTATATTTTGAAGCATTATTGGTAACAGCTACCTTCAACAGAAAGGTTGGGACAGATGGAATTGATGAAATGGTTTTATTTTGCAATTTATTGTGTCAAGAATATTGTGACACAGGAATTCTGCCTTTTCCCTGTCTTCAGCTGGGAGAGGCAAGCAGTGGTATTTACAAGATCATTGTTTATATGCACCTGTTTGCAAGCATGGATGAAGGCCCAATTCTCAGCAACTCTGACAAAATCATTCCACCTTCTATTCCGTTGGTAAAGTGCTAATGAGACAAACTTTATAAATGAGCTTTAGGCTCTTAAGGCAGCAAGAAAGATAAAATTAATTAAAGTTAGATAAAAACAATGAGCTGGAATTACTAGAAAGAAAGTTGAAAGGAGTAGGTTAAAAAAATATGTAAAGGCATGAATCAAAATTGTATAAAACACAGTCAGCTGGTTGTGGAAGGCAGACAAATAGGGATACACTTACTAGTTAATGGAGCGCACTGATTTACTCCATCAAAGTCTCAGACTACTGTATAGGCAGAAAACAGAGTGGTTTGTTTGTTGCTTGTTTGATATATATTTTCTTTTTTTTACACTAAGGCCTCTTTCGTTAGGTAGCCCCTTGACACTAGGACCATTTATGGGTGTTTGACTTTATTCAGTACAAGGAAAACTGGCAGATTCTGACTCTTTGTAAGATTTTCACAGTATGTTCACTGTTATACATTACTTGTGCCTAATACTGGGGAAAAACTTTCAAGAATAAGCCTCAGTGAATCAAAATCATAGTGTTTTATGCTATTTTAAGGATATATAATACTAAAGCAGAAACAGTCTTTTAACTATATTTTATAGTTACCCTACTAGATCATAAAATATATACTAGTCTAGAACAGATGATGTTTCAAAAAAATAATAAAGATGGCCAAAAAAAGGATAACTTTGGGACTTGAAGCACATAAGATAATTCTATAGAAACACAATTTCCATTTGTTTAGTTGATGGTCCTAATTGGTATGAAAGATTGTTGATATTAAATCAGAGAAATCTAGGAAATTATGTTTGAAACACCAATTTTATAAGTATGAAAACAGGCAAAATAAAAGTTTGCATTTTGCTATTTGCCTAATCATCATTCCAAGTTTAATTTGAAAAAACAACAACAAAAAAAAATGCATTAAACCCCAAAGTATTCTTTTGCACTTGCCAGCTACTCTAAAACACAGGTAACCTGAAAGAAAATACACCAGTGGATTAAGTAGTAACTGTAAACCTCTTGCTTTTGCCAGTGACTAAGGGCTTGTTTACCACTATCAGTTTCTGTGAATTGAGGAAATAAACTTATCTTTTCCAGCTTTCTTTATGTCAGAAAATATAATAGGACACCTGTGCATGACGGGATGTTACAGGCCAATGACCCCTAAGAGATACCTGAAAAAAAGTGAAGGGACAGAAGTGACTGGACTCCAGAAGGATCATAAAAGTTACTAAGCAGATGATAATTGCAATTAGGTTTTCCAGTGAGCTCCTCAGGTAGAATCTCAGATCACATGGAAAGAGACAGAAAAATGCTTCTCCTGTCTTGTCTTTACTCACTCCCCATCTTCAGCATCATGGTTTGAAATTCCTCGATTTTTTATCACAAAAATAAGTGTCAGGAACTCTTTGCAATGTGAGGGGGAATCAGAGGACCTTTCTTTCATTTTTCAGCATATGTTCAGCCTCAGCCTCGCTCCATTCTGGTTCCCTTTCCAACCACTTGTTCTGTGCTTATCCCCGAAGGCTGACCCTGCCTATTTCCATATGCTTGGGAGGAATGCAGATAAATAGTGTAAGTAGTTAACTGTCTAAGGAACACACCTCTATTACCCCTGCTTCTTTTTGACTACCCTCCAGAAACCAGACCTTCTCCAAGCAGCATCTCGGGGAATGAACAGATTGTTGAATTTTGGTATATGCTTGCAAGCATTTGGCAAGATCCACCCCATCCAAAAGAGGATCACATTGTGTAAATATCAGCCCTGCACAACAGCAGCTCAGTCTCCCAAGGGGGTAGGCTTGCTTTTTGTGAACTGGTGGACTCAGATGAATAATTTCTAGACTATTTTAAATGGTTTAAGGTGTAGTTATTGATAACTTAATGAGTAAAAGAAGCATGTTTTTTGAGGCAGCACTGGCATTTACAGGGATTACTACATTCCTACTACTAATTTAATGGAAACAGATGCTTGTCCTTTGTAGGTAGACTTTGAGACGCTTGATTGTCTCCCTTTAAGTGAAAAGAATAATTTTCAATTGAAGCATAGCTATGTAACACTGAGTATCTTATAAGCAGTTTTAATTAAGGAAAATCTATGTCTGTCTGAAGTGGAAGTTTTCCATTTATGTTTTAGGCTCACAGTCCTAAGAGAAACTGTGCAGTATTACCGATAGCTGGCAAACTGCCTGTTTGGATTGTAAGGCCCAAATAAGTTTAGTGATTTGCTAATGTAATTTAGTGATTTTATTAAAAAACTCCCAAAACACACATCTCCTTTCCCTGCCACAAAAAAAGAAACAAACCCAAATGCAAAACCAAAAAAGAACTCTTCCAAAAAACCCAAACCCCTTATTTTTATCTTAACTTGTAAGAAATTCAACAATTTGAGGTTCCAGGTGAAATTTGTGTGGCTCTTCCTTTTGTTTTTGTACTAGATACCTTAGATTCTGCATCTTGTGTATTTCGACAACCTCTGCACACTCCTTTCATTGTCATTTTGCTCAGTACAGTAAGAAAGCCTACAACCAAAACAGAAAAGCTTTTAAAAACACAAGGGATTCAAGGATCTAATAAGAAAGTAGGATCTGTAAAACACACTGTGACTAAAAGGCATCCTGTGCACGAGTGTATCATAATTAGATTACTTTTTCACTGAGTACTTAGCAGAAGCCTTTCAACAACTACATTAGGCCCACAATGAGATCTATACAAAGGAAAATCCAGCTGCTGGTCTCCTTAGGAACAGTACAGAATAAGAGGATCTGTCCCATCAGATTTTGACTGTAGAACTTTTTGGTTTAGAGCTTGCATTCACTTTCATGTGCCTGTTGCTGGTGTTATTTCTTTTTTTTTT
>VZTE01003434.1:1029149-1043737 GCA_013397775.1 Eulacestoma nigropectus | reverse complement strand
TTTTTTTTTTTTTTGGAGCTGTTTGAAATGTTTTTTGAAAGATGAGGCAAATCTCGGCATTTAGGAAGTACACATGAAAAAAAAAAGAGCTTTTCGGTATTTATGCACAGTTTAACTGGCATGAAATAAAAACGCCAAAGATCAATCAAAGCAAAAAAGAGGCAACTGTTAGTATTGTCATTATTTTCTAATATTTGTGTGAACTATTTCCATCCAAAGGTTTCCTCCCACTGCATGGTAATGTGCAATGCAAATGGTCACAGTATACACTCACTGAAAAACACGGGTGTGTTTATTAAAAAAAAACAGTATTGCCATCACTGTTCAGCCCTGGATAGGAGTTTGAAAAAAAACTCCCAATATCCAGAACTTTCTGTTAAAATCAGAATTAACATTCTCTCTGTTGCAGATAAACTGGAATGTAGCACAGAGTAGAAGCTTATACATGTTTACTAGGGATCTAAAAACTGTAAAGTGTTTGTCTTTTTTGCCATTACTTTTTGTGATCTCTAATTGTATTTTATAGAGTATTTGTCCTTAGTATGATCTATTGTTTTCAAAAAAAGTCTGAAAATGTCCAGCTTATTTTAAAGCAGGTTATTCTGCTTTATTTTCCATACACAAAAAAATCAGCCTGTCCCTTGGGGCTTGAAAATTGTTTTGTGGTTGTTAGAAAAATGGAGAACTACAATGAGAAATATCTTCTCACCCTGTCTCTTGGACAATGTCCATCTTAGATTGCCTACCATTTTTTGCTCTCCATCCCATCAAGTGGAGAATCATGAAGTCTCCCTTCATTTACATGTGAAGTATAATGGAAAGAGAATAATTAAATCTACTCCTTACTGAGCTGGAGAGACATCAGAAAAACAGAAATATCATAGCAAAAAGTTAGTTCCTTTCCAACTATCGAATGATCAGTAATGGAAGGGCTAAAGTAGCTCATAAAAGCTAATTCTGATAAATTTTGTTGTCCTAAGCACCTACCAATTGTGGATAAAAATATCATTTTGAGGGAATTCAAATTTTCATCCCAATTGTGGATAAAATTATCATTTTGAGGGAATTCAAATTTTCATCCCAAGTCCCTCAGAATGAAGACACAAACAGCAAGTGTAATTATTTGTGTTAAAAATTAGTTGTTACTGGAGAGAGAAGCCTTATCTTTAGGTTTTAATTAATTCTTATCTCAATTAAAAGATAATTAGAAAGTAATCGTGTTCTTGTAAAGTATCCATGATTTCAATTTATCCATTGTCTGATTTCTGATGTAAAATGTAGTTTTAAGAGGAATTTTGTGAGCCATAAGAATTCCTTTGATTTATACCATGTTGCTTGTTTGTGGGTGGGGGTAGAATCATGGTTGATTTGGGTGTGTATTGGGAATCCAAGAAAAAAACTCTAAATTAAATACACTCTGTCAAATGAACTAAATATGGTTTGAAAAAATAGACAAGTTTTTGTGCCCCACATGCATTATGGCTTTTCTACATTTCCTTTTTTTTTTTTCTTCTTTAACAAATTGAAAATTCTGCTTATTTAAGTGAACAATGTAGTGAATAAAGTGAATGAAAAAGTTTCTGTTCGATGAGGGATGAATAGATTGCTCTTTATTCTTCTTGCCAAGGAGTTAATTACTACATTGGTATGGTTGGTCGTTAAGAGTTGTACTCTCAAAGGCAGTCTGCTACAAAACAGATTTTTTTTTTTGTCTGAGAGAATAATAAGTTCTGTGGGAAAGATGAAAGAGCAAGAAAATGTCTGCTTTTAAAAATTCCTAGACTGTATGGCTTTCACCATAAGCTGGTAGATGCATTTGTTTCAATTGGTGCTTGAAGAGAAGTAACTTAAAGGACCCTAAGTGTACAGGAGTGAAAATACAATGTTGTAACTTGAGAGCAGTTCTTCAGCAACCTGGGTGTTTCAAAACTGTAGTTTTGATTAAAATATTGGCAGAACTACAGCTCTAACTAGCTCCCAGTAGATATTCAGTGTCATAAAATCTTATTCACTTCATAACAGCCTGCAGTTGAACAGAACACTATGGAATATGTCCTCCATAGAGTACTGAAAGAGAGATTAGAGGATAGTCATTAATGCTCAAATTTAAAAGAATGTTTGTTTTTTTTTTTAGTGTCACACTCAAGTTCCTAGTCTCCACGCTGTGTATTCCAGCTCAGCTATCTCCAACATGGTTATATGTATATATATAGATATAGATATAGATATAGATATATACATACAGTTTTCTTTTTTCTCTGGAGTTGCATGACTTCCAGAGGTAGGTTTCATCTAAGTATTGCCATCTCTTCCATCTTTTTTGCATGTCTAAGGATTTTTTTAGAAACTATTTCAGCGCCTTTCATATCTCATATATATATATGTATACATACATATATATATTAGGTCCCATTGGGACAGGCCCGCGTAATGAATCAGTTCTGTAAGGTGATGTGCGATGGTTGTGCAGAAGGCTGGCACAGAGAAAGAGATTGCAGGCACAAGATCATACTCAAATTAGGGTATTAATATTCTCAAGGATAGACTACAAGTATGAATAAATCTTGCCTTTCTTGTCTATTGACCATTCATGGCAAACTTGCTGAGATTTCAGGGACTCAGGAAACCCACTGGTTCTTCCTCGGCCTCTGGGAGCCCTTGCAGTATCTTTAATTTAAGGACCTGTAAGACTGGGCATTAAACACTGGAGAATATTGGACAACAATATACACATTTGTCATACTCTGACTTCCCCTCAATATAAAGTGACTTTGTGGCAGCAGTTTTTGCTTTTTCGAGTAAAATACAGGGATGACATGATTAATTTTCTGTAGGAACTGTAACATTTCTCTGTAAGAAGACAGCAGCAGTGTCCCGTGTTCTCTCAAAAGGTGGTTATAATGGCCATGGGTCAAATATTGCTTCTATTAAATCAAAGTTTTTGTTCAGTTTAGCTCAGGATTGCTTATACTTATACCTCCATCTCTTGAGACTTGAGCAGATGCCATTTTCTGTATTTTGTCATCTCTTGTACAGAAAATCTAAATTATAAAGGCTTATCACTTCTTTTGTTTTTCTTTCAGTCTAATCAAGATTTTATGCTTCCTGCTTTTCACGTTACAGCTTTGACTGTCACACTGAAAACCACATGCATTATTCCAGAGCACAAAATTCAATTTTCTCCTGTCTTGTACTGCTTCAATGACTCTTCTTAATTCTGTTAAAAAAAAGAAAAGTAAAAGAATCTTCTGAAGTATTGCATGAGCACGTACCTTCCTTTGTCACTTGATGTGACAACTGAATAGAGAAACGCATACCCATAGGCACTCCACTTTATTTCAACTTGTTAGCATAGAGAGTGATTTAGTCCATTACACTGGTAATAAAAACATATTTGTTGCAGGTCCTATTAATAAGCAGTAACTATTGCATTTTTAGCCACCCTCATTTATTTGACTTTAGGAAGAATATTTAAATCTCAAAGAAGCATTAAAAATATCCAATGGAAAAATTTCAAATAACAATGGTTTTATTGAAAAGAGAGAGTATTGCAATTTCAGGGAAAAAACATTTGAATAACATGAGGAAGAACTTAAAGAGCATTTTAAAAGAAATGCCTATTTATATTTTTAATGTAAAACGTGGATTAAACATAAAAAAATATATTCTACATTAGTGTAGAAGGAAAAATATTTACCTCAGAAGTAAATACTTAAACTTTTTCAGAACTAGATATTCATCTTGAGATTCAAAATTGATTTTTAAAAGAAATCCTATAAAATTGGTTTGTTATGATTTTTTTACTTGTTGAATTTCTCATAGAAATTTTTTTAAGCAGTTATAATTACATCTAGATCATCAAGACCAATTCAGATCTCTATCAAATTAAAGGCTATCTAAATTACCATTTGTATTGTCTTTTAAACAATTCAGTGGAATTTCCATGCACAATATTTATGCATGGCACTTGGAAAAAATGGAAAGAAAATACTTGAATAATATAAAACTCATAGAAATTCCTCTTACAGCAGGACTTTGAAAGTGAAAAAAATTATTTTCCTGTGTCAGGGTGTTACCTGATATTACTTATCTCCTGCCTTGAAATACTAAATGCATCATCGGTGTGTTTTTCTTTTTTTAATTAGCATTTAAAATATCTGGGTTTTTTACCCACACCTTGGCCAATGTAATATAATTGTTGTTTATTTCATAAAGGATTGTGATTGAACACTAAGAATTGTGGTTGACTTCTAGAAGCATACATTTCTTGGGATAATTATAGGGCAATCAAGCCTTGCCATAACTTGGCAGTTCCACAATAAAATAAAACCTCAAGGTATATGCCATTGCAGCTTCCTTGCTGAGTGACTTACATAAGCTCTGCTGTTATTTCTTAGCCAGTATGAATCTTGAAGATTAGCAACTCCTAAGACAAGGACTGAAATATGCTTGCTGTGTTAATGAAGTCTCAAAATCACAGTATGGAAGAAAGCTTTTGTTGAAGTGCTGATAAATCTCTTCATACAGATCATTGCTCCCAAGGAGAGGAATACCACTTAGGTATTGAGATAAACCCAAAATATTTAGTCTGTAACAAAACCAAGCTAAACCAATGATGTCATTGTACATTGTAAGTATTGCATTCAGTTTAGGGTTTGTAATGCAGTAAGGTGGAGCCCTTTCTCTCTCTCCTCTGGCCAAAAAATAGTTTTGTGACCCGGAGATAAAAGTCATTGCCCCACACAATTATTTTAGTACGGACATTTTAGAACTATTTCTAGCAGAATTGCATGTTAGCAAGCACTAGTGCTATGTGTCCTTAGCCATTTTAACACTCCGTTTTCCTAAAGTAAGTGTAGACTGCTCATATGAATCCCATGGCATTACGTGTAAGTGTTTGTGTCATAATTTTTGTAGGTTTATTAGAATATTAGCAAAGTTTTCATGTAACTTCATTCTTAATTTATATTAACTTGAATCTGATATGACAGTAACATTAGCTAAAATATTCATCCAATTTTATATTCCAGCCCTTCTGGTCAACTAACTTCACTTTCTTTAAAGCAGGAAGAAAGGCTACATGACTTAAAGCACAAGGCTAATTAAAGCATCAAGCTCATATTTTGTCCATATATTCATAAAGCCCATTTCACAGTCTTATGAGCCTGACTTCTGCCATTACAGGCCTTTTAACTTGGAAGATGGTACAATATGGGTGAAATAGCGTAAAACATCATAACGTAGGTGTATGATCAAGCTGACAAGAAAAAGAAAAATTTCAAAGAATTCTTTCATTTGCACATAAAGTAAATCATACTTCCTCAACTGATCTTCTGTTTGAATTTTTATTCAGCTATCCTTGGAAAAATGCCTTATGTCCCAGAATACCTTTTGTTTAGATACAAGGGGCAGTTCTTCAACCTTCTGTTCTTTCTCTTTATTCTTTGTGTTTGCCCAATACAGTCTTACTGCTTTCAGAGCTCCTTCCACTTCCAAAGGTTATGCAAACACAAGCTCTCCTGCCTGCTACACAGCTTTAACATCTCCACTTGCACAAGCAGAAAAAAAGAATGCAGAAGCAGTGTTTATTGCAGCTAAATTAAATGTATCTGTATGTTCTGTTAGCAATGTGACCACCTGGCATCAAACACCCCGTTGTGCATACCACCATACTCTCTTAGCTGCTCAAGTATACCAACCACACACAACTTATTGGGAATAGCCTCTGACCCATTCCATCTCCAAACCATGGGTGTTGTTTGAAAGGTGACTAGCTGCCTTCATCCAAAGCCACACCAGCAGCTATTCTAATAATAAATTTAAATAATTAAATAATAAATACACAGATGTAAACTGATTTGATCCTAGAAAAATAAATGAAAGGTAGGATTAGAATTCGTGTTCTTGATTCCTAGTTCTGTAGTTATTCTTTCAGAAAATACTGCCTTTTTTGTTCATGATTAATAGAAAACGAGATTGATTAGCAGTTCAGGAACATGTGTCTTAAGATTCTACATATATTTTGAAAGTACTGTTCTTAGGCACTTTTTCTCAATTTTGAAGTCCTCTTATCTGGAGTTTGTTATGTAATTTGAATACAGCTAACTATTTCAAACACCCCCTCCTACCTACACATCCATTAGTGTGATTAATAAGAATAGTTAGAGTATCTCATGTTGTATAATTCTTCATAAAACTTACATGAAAAAGTACTTTGACTATAGTTCTGTTTGCAATTTCTGGGGAAAAGAGTACTCCACAATCAGGTATCGTTTCCATTTAACTTACAACTTCACCATCTGGAGTGGAACAAAACAATATATTTGATCTCAGATTATAGATATTTCAGAAATCTTCAATCTAAATGATCCTCTTGGCCCAGGTGAGTGGTAGCATTTCATCAATGCCTGTATGTTTTCCTTCATCTCAATCTCTTTTTATCTGTGCATCGGTCATTTTAGCTTCTTTGAAGAACCATGGAAGTTTGGAGGAAAATCTCTTTTAAGCAGGCTGTGAGTTAAGAGCACAACTTAGAAGTCTCTTGTGTTACAAAGGGACCCAAAAGTATTGGTTACAGAGCATGCCTATGAGGCCTCTACATACTTAGACCTCTGTGAAGGATTTCCCACAGTGGGGGAGTTGCACACTTATTGTTCCATGTAACAATACAGGCTGGGGGATGGGCAGATGGAGAGCAGCCCTGGGGAGAAGGACTCAGGGGTGCTGGTGGATGGGAGGCTGGACATGACCCGGCAATGTGCACTCACAGCCCAGAGAGCCATACATGTCCTGGGCTGCATCCAAAGCAGCGTGGGCAGCAGGGCGAGGAAGGGGATACTACACCTCTGTTCCACTGTCCTTCAACCCCACCTGGACTTCTCTGTCCAGGTCAGCGATCCTAAGCACAGGAAAGACATAGACTTGTCAGAGCCAGTGCAGGGGAGAGTTATGAAGATGCTCAGGGGACTGGAGCACCTCTCCTGTGAGAAAAAACTGGGACAGTTGGGGCTGTTCAGCCTGGAGATGAGAAGGCTCTGGGGTGACCTTATTATGGACTTCCAGTAGCTAAAGGGAGCCTACAAGAGAGATGGAGAAGGTCTTTTTACAAGGACATATAGTAACAGGACAAAGGGGAATGGTTTTAAACTGAGAGTACATTTAAATTGGATGTTAGGAAGAAATTCTTTACTGTGAGGGAGGTGAGGCACTGGAGCAGGTTGTCCTGAGAAGCTGTGGCTGCCCAACCATGGCAGTGTTCAATGCCAGGTTCATGGGACTCTGAGCTAACTGGTCTAGGGAAAGGTGTCCCTGCCTGTGAGGGAGGTGGAACTAGGTGATCGTTAAAATCCCTTCCAACCCAAATCATTTCATGATTCTGTAAGATGCTCTTTGCACTGTGTTTTCTGGGGGAGGGATGCCTACATAATAATGAGAAGGAAAAGCAATTAGGACAGAAGTGTTGGAGCTACTACAGGGACTGCCTCTGAGCACACCTCCAGCTATGAAGATTGGGCTGTTTTGAGTGTATTCAAAAACTGCACTTACTCGGGAGAAAAGAAAGTATCCACCAAGGGAAAGAAATGCTTCCTACAATTGCCTTAAAATACTCACCTAACGGTATGAATGGTGCATGGCACTTTTGTCAGTGTGAACAGCTGCTCCCCTCAGCTTATTTTGCTTTTACTGAATCATCTGTAACAAACACTCTGCTCAGGAGAGCCTGCGGCTAGCTTGGCACTTTTCATTTACAAAAGCAATCCATGTCTCTTGTCACATTCAACTTTGCTAGAATGTGGCAGGAGTTTGCAAAAGTCACCCAGACTTCAAGAGAAAACAACTTCTACTGAACACTTCTTGGCTGGAAACATAAAATATTTATACTCTTGAAATAGGCAATTTGATCATTCAGTCACTTTATATATACCTCATTGTGTAAGCATGCCTCTGCAGGCTTGTTTGTCTGTTAAATATAGTTATACGGTACATAATTGCCAAGAGTAAAAAGGGTTGCATATGCTATTTTTGGTAGCATGGATGATGAGCACAGCATTTACGAAGGAAGAATTATTATGGAATTAAAACTCATGCATATCTATGAAAGCTTAGCTTCTTCCTTGAGAGTTTTGGAATAAGTCCAACTTTAGAAAGTTCTCATGAGGTTTCTTGAGCTGTGCAAGTTGAAAAGAGCTTTTAGCTAAGTTGCTGATACTTAAAATAACCAAAGGGCAGTTTTAAACGTTTGTCACTAAAAGCAATAAATCACTGCTCAGCACAAGCTGTGTTAACTCTGCTGTCAGGACAGGTGTCTGCTGGGCTCCCTGAGGCAGTCAGCAAACGCAAACTAATGTGCAAACTACAGTAATTTTTTGTGCCAGCTCTCCCATTTTTGAGATGACTACTAGGTGGTCTTCATGCTACTGCTGTTACAAACTGACCTGACAAACCTGTGTGATGTTTGAGTTCATCAGCCTTGGCCTCTACATGGAAACCTGTGAGATGTTTGCACTTCAGAAAATGTTCTGCTGATAATGATGTGAAGCTGTGCTCTCACACACAGGCTGTCTGGAGCTCTTACTTGTAATAGCCAGAAGATTTTCTATATGTTCTTTTACAAAGAGAGTAATATTAGATCTGGCTTTCAGAGATCAGTTTTTCATGGATACAAGCAAAAAAAAAAAAAAGAAACTGATTTATGACCATGTAAAGAAGTTGTTCATGTAATTAGTAAATTTTAGCCTGAATAAATGATATTGAAAGGACTAACAGAGTTGATACAAACAGTGTCCCAGTGATTATATTGGAATGGAATGCTTATGCTCTTAACTGTTCTCAACTCAGGGCATACAGCTTTGGGAAAAAAATTTGTCCAGATTACTTCTAGGATTTCAATACACATTTACAAATAGTAGTTTCCTATGAACTGCAAAATGTTTCTGCCAGATGAAAAAACTGAAGCCATCCTTACATATGCATTCCTTGTTAGTAGTTACTGCTAAGTCATCTGGTAGTTGTGTGCCAAGTCTTTATGACTTATTTCTTTACTTTTACCCTGCTATATTCATCCATGCATCTTTATAGAGAAGGAATAGAGAAATACAATGGCTGGCTTAAGTATATCTACTTAATGTACAGCAGAATTTTAATGGTGTTTATTGTCTGAAAACCTCACCTATACTGGAGTCACCCATATTCCTTTTAGCCCTGAAATGGTTTTCCAGCCTCTTGCATCTCATACCTCTGCTAGGCACGTGTCATAACCTGCTGTGTAAGGATCTCATTCAATGTTTTTCACTCAATTTCTTCAAATCTAATGCTTCTAAATCTGGTAAAAGACAGTAGTGAAGCAGCTGCACAGTGTCTGACATTTCAAGCCACCAGGTCAATTCTGTGTGAAAACACCTTTCTTTTAACAATCTTCCTCGATAGTATTTCTTTCTTCTCTTCCTGGTGTAGTATATTGTATCCCTAAATTGCTCAGATTCATATCATATCATTCATATCATAGCATTCAAGTCTCCAAACATGAAAACTACCTATCATTCAGTATCTGGTGATCCGTCAAGGTTTGACATTTTTATTTTTCATGATAAGAGCTATTTTGTGTGCTATTTAAGGGCTTGTCAAATGAATTAATTAAGCAATTTTCTTCTCCTTTCTCTATAATTAGACTTGGACTTCCTAAAGAATCTCAGTTTTACAGTCTAATAGGACTACGAATAATTTCAATAACTTAAAAATATATTTGGATTTTTTAATAAAAAGATAACTCCCAAAGACTTCAGAAATCTGTAGCATTAATAAGAATTTATTGCAAATAGATAATATACCGTGTGTCAAGTTTCACAAGACACCTGGAACTGATAAAACCCGTGACATGAAGTTCTGAGGTAAGTACAGACATAGTATATATGTGTTTTTAAAGGCAAAGGGCAAAGAAGTTTCTTTATCAAGGAGATTTGCTCAAATAGGTAAGGGAAAAAACAGGAATGGTGTGTAGCAACTTAGAATTATAGCTGTTTTGCTGATTTTTGCATGAGGGACAGCTGTTGATCAGTAGATTATAGGTGAAGCCATCCTAGTAAGAGCAAGAAATGCTGGCATTAATATGGAAGGAAAATCAAATGGGAACTGAGTAACTTTAGAGATATGACTGGTCTGTTCATGAGCAATTTGCATTTTTTTCTGCCTTTGAAAAAATGACTAATTGTTGCCTCAGGTCCCCTTTAAATTTAAAGAACCTATGAAACCGTAAGATGTCCCAATGCAAAAAATAATCACCTGATCGTTTTCATGATCTATAACTATATTTTGGTAAAAATAAATAAATGAAATAATGCATTTTGTGCCTGTAATTATATATTTCTTGCAACCTCAAGGAATTATTTTTAAGTAGTTTGGTGTGCCATGAAAACAGAATGCAGAGGAGTTTTTTATATGTATTTCAGTAATATTTGAAGGAGGCCCAACATAAGGAAATGGGCTTTCAGTTTCTTAATGCTTTTTCTGTGCCATTGAATTTTTTATCATTTCAGTTGCTTTTTTTTAAATACACAAATGACCCTAGTGATAAACTATAAAAAATTGCCTGAATCAAAGGTGCCTTTGTTGTTTGAGGCCTTTGTGTTCTGTGCATGTGTGTGTGTTCATATTGTGTATAAAACCAGGCTCCTGCTTTTATATTTCCCCAACTCAATCACGGTGGGCAATAGACCTTATGTGCTTATTTTATCTTCTGCTTGACATACTGCTTGACGCATATGATCAAATGCAGCATTTCACTTCTAGTCTCACAGATGACAGAATAAATTCTAGAGTGCATTTCTGCAGATGTCAGAAAGGTCAAGGAAGACAGATAGATACAAGTTTGCTCATGTTTTAGTTTCCTGAAAAATTGGAAATAATTATGTAGAAAATCAAACTACTTTTTTAATCTTATCTTTGCAGTATTTAATTTTTTTATTAATAACTTATTAAAGAAATATTGTCTTTAAATTTATTCCATGTTTTTCTCCTATTTATTAGCAGTTTGTTAAAGAATTCTGCTACTAGGTCTGTGTTAATGGTTTTCTAGAATTTATGGAAATCCTTCATAGGTTGATCAAACAGTTAAAAGTCTTTAGGTTTCCACCTACCAGCACATTTCAGGATTTTAAAAGCATAAGTAATGTTTTATTTTTATTTAAGTTGCTCAGCTAGGGTATAAAGGCCTAACTAGTTTAGCAAATACATACAGAGTAATCAACATTTCTAGTTTTCTAACCTACTATATTTTAAAATATCTGTTTCCTCTAAAGTCTTCATGTCAATGCTGTACATATGATTTTACAATATCGAAATGATACCCAAAGTTCTAATGCTGAACACTGAGTTGAAACTCCATCTATGTTTATTTAATTTTGCTTTTTTCACTTGGCCTGCCATGGGAAAAGAAGAAATTTTTAGTTTTTGTCTATATTTTTTCTTGAAGTCACACTGCTAAAAATATTATGGACTAGCATGAAAATGTTGGTGTTAATGTCTTAAAATCCTTACTCTCTTGATCTCGTTAAAATTACTTTAAGAAATCAATGTGGGGATTTCCCCTCCTGTTTGCAGAACCTTTGGATTACTAACAATTTCCAAAGATATTTTTTGGTCAGAGTTACGGCTGGATTATTGTAGAGCAAAAATGGCTAAATTCTGATTTTTCTTTCGTTGAGTCATCTTGGTGGGCAGGGCCTTCATTCTAGTTCTTGGACATCAGAAATAAAAGTAATTTTTGTTTTGTAATACATACTTTGATACATGGAAAAATGTTGTAATTTTCAAAAAGGAAATATTTTTATCTGATGAGTAAAAGTTTATTAATCTTGTAATTTGGTAATGTGGGAAAGACTAGAGCAAGAAGATGGGAGACAATAGGTGTATTGAAACAGTGACAAATTAACTGAAAATTAATAAAATTGAAGTAACCGAGATCATGTTCAGGAACCTTAACAAACCTGGTAACTTGAAGTTTTGATTTAGAAAAAATAAATTATAAGCCTTGTGTAAGTAATAGTCATTGATCTTTCGTTGCTACCTGGTATAAAATTGATCTTAAATTCATTGATTTTTTTTTTTTTTTTTTTTTTTTTTTTTTTTTTTAAGTGGCAGAGATAATATTCATGTTTTGTTCTAGTTCTGTGTAACACCAGTTCTACACTGGAATATTTTCTTGGTTTTATGTTGTAGTGCAATCAGACTCAGTTTTGCCTGCTGATGTGCTGACCAGAGCCAGCATTTTAGATTTAACCAGCCAGGCACAAAAGGTGCTTTAACAAGGTTACTGGTTTTTGAGTGAGAGCACTTGACTGCTCTTTCACTCAGAACTGGAATTTGAAACCAGGTAGGAATGTTCTGCTGCTACCTGGAGATGATTGAAAGAAATTGAACAACTTCAATTTCTGTGAGCTGTAGGGGAAACAATGATAAAACATACAAACCTGGTACATTTGAAATACATTAAGAATACCTAGATGAAAGTAACTTAATTGGCTTTTCAGCCTTTCTTAGATTTCTTTGGGAAAAAAAGTGAAAGAATTCCTCCTGTTCAGTGTTCGCTTTTTATTTTGTGTGTTTGTAGTGTTTTGTTTGTTTGGTGTCAAAGCAAGGGCATGATTTTCTAAATTTCTGTGGTAGCAGAAGTGTTTCCTAAGCAGAGGAAGCTATTGTTATGCAGAAGAAAATAGGAGTTTATTTAAAAAGTAAAAATCACATAGATCTATAGTTTGTTTCACAAAAATAAGGAAAAATATGGCACATGTGCAAGTTTTTTTTCTTTAGGGTATGTTCTGTTATCTTGTAATTATAGGTATCGCTTTTGGTTTTCTTCTTATGGGGAAGAGAGAAGAGCAAAACAAACAATGGTCCCCTTTAGCTTGTGCTGTAACTTCAAAGCTTCTCACAGCTAAGGTATATGAATTGGTGCAAATTCTCAGTGTTTAAGGAGTTCTGCTGATGTAGGACTCTGAACAAGTTCAGGTGTCATCTTGGCTGCCTAAGCCTGCTCAGCTGCAGTCTTCAAGCAATGGAGTTCTTTTATAAATGTTTTCTTTGAAAATGCTGCTGGACTGAGGAGGTGCAATACCCAGGCTTGTGTGTGTGTGTGCGCACCACACAAAAACTGAGCACTGAAAAATTTCCTTCTGTAAATTGAGAATTTGTGAGCATGAATTCCCAAGAATTTTTTAATTTTTTCTCTGCCATATTGCGAACCACTGGAATTTTGGGGGGCAAACTAATTCAGAAGTGGGGGTTTTTTCGTTTTTTTCTTTCTTTTTCCTGCAATAACTTATAGAGGAGAAATCTGCATTTTAGTCTTAGTAGGTGTACTAAGATGTACTAGGGTAGAATGTTTTTGTTCAGCCGCTCAGTCAAAGACTTCTGGCTACATGTTATTTGTGAGGATCAATCAGGAGCAGGAGTGACTTCCAGCAAGTTATTTCTTCTTGAGAAAACGGCCTCCTAATTTTGTGAAGTTTCAAATTTTCAAAGGGAAATACTGAATAATGTAAGGGAGCAGTTTTAAGGTAAACTTTAAAATTGATGAAATATTAATTCAGTGTCTGAAGTTAGGCTAGTCTGGGAGAAAAAAAAAAAAAAAAAAATTCAGAGAAAGATATTAAATATTCAAATGTAATGCAAAGGCAAATGCCTTTTTTGGATAACATCAGGTACCAGTGCAGGGCCTGCCTGGGCTGTACTTCCACTCAGTCTGCCAGAATGAGCAATTGTAGAGCTTTCCAAACGTGAGAGATGAGGCTGAATGAAGGCTCTGTGTGTCAGTCAGACTCTGCCTTAGCAATCAGCCTAAGCACACTTCACACCAGCAGAGTGCCTTTTGAAAGTGTCCAAGGGAAGCAAGGCTGCCCAAGAACAATGTGTTACAGTACTTTGGTGTGTCCTGATCATATTCAGGCCGCTAGAGATTACTTCTCATCTGAATGTCTTCCTTTGTTATTTCATTTAAGATCAAGGATGGTACATTTCTCAACACAATTACTGTGTGAAAGCTTTTAGTTTAAAGGAAAAAGAAACTTTTGAGCTCCTCTCAGCAGGGTCAGTGTCATCTTTGGTCTCTCTAAAGCACTTAACCCAACACGGCTCAGGGGATGCACTGCCTGATCTTGAAACAGGAGTCGATAGTCCTCACCCTGATTGCAACTTTTTCTGGCTGTGCTGAATTGGAAAAATGTGGTTTCCTAATTCTGGATCTGTGTACTCAAAAGATGAGTATTTTTGCACTGTCTGTCCACTATGTGTCCATACACAGTCCATCTGTTCTGATGGTGAGTGTTTAGAGAAAAATATTGCAAGTTAATACATTACTAACACGGGGGAGATGGATTTTGTAAAAAACACATGTAGGTTGATAATGTGATAATTTCTGTTCATGCCCACCACAGCAAGAGCTGGTCCCCGACTCCTTCTGAGATGTTTGAACAACTTCCTGTGCAATTCTGGCACTTTCCCCCTGAGAAACACAGAGTTCTGTGTTAGAACTCTGATTTCCATATGAATCCAGTAACTGTTGTTTTTTCTTAACTCTGTGTTGCTGGGTATGTCTA